>CAJHQP010008786.1:0-25272 GCA_905132765.1 Moricandia arvensis
AAGCGGAAGAAGGCTGTGACTAGTAGATGGATCTTTACAATCCAATACCTTGCAAATTGGCAGATTGATAGGAAGAAGACCAGGTTGGTAGCAAGAGGCTTTACACAGACTTATGGGGAAGATTACATTGACACATTTGCTCCTGTAGCTAAGCTTCACAGACCTTCATCAGGTTGGACTTGTTCCCAAAAACTGCTTCAAGTTTCTCCCATATCTCCTTTGCGGCTTTACATTGTTGATAAACCTCCACAAACGATTTTGAGAGAGATCCATAGATGATCTCAAGTGTTTTTATGTCTTCTCTGACCCACTTGTATTCATCCTTCAGGTCATCTATCTGACCTTCTCCAGTAGTCATATCCTTAAAAGCTTCCACCTTTACATGACTACTCCACAAACCATGACTTTCCAAAGCTGTTTCAACAGATCTGGACACCTCTTTCACAGATCTAAGCTTCACTTTCACTCTGTGGTCGTTGGTTTCCATTAGAACCTTTCACTCCAACCCAGAAAAATGAAGAACAGAAACCCAGAATCACCAAGAACACGAAGAACACCAAAAAACACCAAGAACAAAGAACCCAGATTTCGACAACACACAATCACCCCTTTGAGAAACCAGGCTCTGATACCATATTCACTTTTGATTTAGTGAGTGTAAAGGCACGAGTTTAAGAGAGAATCAGATTGTTTGTATGAGAGAATAAGAGATTAGAGAGAATAGAGAGAGTATAGAGAGAGAGAGAGAGACTTGAAACTCTGTTATTTTTTTATTGATACTCGACAAGTGATACAAATGTAGGAGCAACTAGGGTTTCCAGAGAAAAAAGGAAGAGCAAATGTGTAGTTGAGGCATGTCGTCGACTATATCACAGGACTATGTAGTTGAGGCATGTAGTCGACTATATCACATGATTATGTAAATGATCCTTATTCAGATCCCTTCTTATTCATGTCAATATAATATCTTAACTCCTCAGCATACCTCAACTCAACACCCCCCATCACTTCTCTTCATGTACTCACTCATTTCAACAGTGCTAATGGTCTGGTTAGTCCATCATAGTGGACTGGTATTCATTTAGAAGTTGGTCTAAGCTACTGGTCCCTATGGTTTTGATGAAACCAGTAACCATTAGCTTGTGTGATGTGCATTTAGTTGCTTTTTATCTCATGCTGTCTTGAGTTGAATCATGTGCATTCATATAGCTATTGCTTAAAATTGTTGCTTGATGCCTGTGTACTGTTCTAGGAGATTTCTAGCATTGTTTTGTCTTGTTCTTGTCTTAGCTCATTTGTTTGTGTACTGTATGATCTAGGCGAGTTTCTTAGAGCCTGTTGTGTGTCTTGTTGCATTGCTAGAGGCCGAGGATAGTTTCCCGGTCATGTATTGCATTCTTAGTTGTGTCGGTTGATTAGATGAGTTGTCTAGTCTATGCTTCTGTCATAAACTTTCATTGCATTCTGCTACTGTCATATGTGTGATAAAATGAGCCTAGATGCTTTGTAACTGATGAGTTATCATACCTGAGCATTTAGTGAATTGGTTGCATGGATTTGAACTAACGGAGTTGTTTAGATTCTGTCCATTGCATTGTCTTAAAGCATTGGGATCAGGATTGTTGAGTTACCAAGGTCTGATCCTAGTGTGTGTGGTCTGATATTTGCTGGAGTTTGAGTGATGTTTCAGGTACACAAGTGTTGTCTCTGTCCATCATCAAATCAAGACAAAGAAGAAGACTTTCCCCATGAGTTCAGAGCCTACAGAGTCTGTATATTCCTGACCATGGAAAGATCACTTGTGTGTAGAGAAACGGTTGAATTAAGCGCAGCCTGTTTGGGTGTTGAGCTCCTGGTTCAAAAGACTTACAAGAGGCAGTGTAGAAGAGATTAAGGGAGGAACCGGTTGACTTAAGCGCAGCTGTAGGGGTGATGCGCTCCTGATTTCAAAACTCAATGTTTCTCACTTCCATGCTTGGTCCTTCACTTATTCTCTCTGGATCAAGCTTGAAGAGGGGTAATGATGAGCATTCCTGTGTTAAAATAAAGAAAGGAATGACCAGAAGAAGAAGCTGGTTCATTATTGAAACAGAGTTCATCAAGAGAAGCCAATTTGGTTATGTCCGTACAGACTTGCTCCACAAGCAACATCTTGACATAACTTACCTTGCAAGGCAAGAAACGAGTGGGAAGGCTTAAGGGACGTTGATAACCTCCAGAAACCTAAGGATACTCAGTTTGAATTCAAAAGGAAGGATCTGGTTTGAATTAGGCAGAGAAAAGTCACATGGGTGCATAAGGAGTTGTAGCAGACCTGTCACTATCACCATGGAGACCACACCCTTCCTCATGTCCCATTCTTCTCTTCCTGGACGAGCCAGACCTTGGCTGTATCCCCTTTGGCATCTTCTCATTCTCTACAGAATTATTTATTTATATTTTCTTTGTTTTAGTAATTGTTTAATGTTGCTCATTATCTATATAAAGACATCTTCACCTCTTGTAACTCTATCCTGAATCAATACAAGTTTCTCTCTCTAAATTCGTGTGTGTCTCTCTCTTTCTTGTGTCTAAACAATATTCACAATGTAAGGAGTTAAACATTATGGTTTAGAGGCTGCCTTAACTCTATCTCTCTTAAGGCAGCCTAATACTTGTAAAACTCAGTCTGAACTCTTCTTTATCTAGTTCTTAAACTCTAGATTACTGATTCTAAATCCTCTTCATCTTAGGTACACAAATTCAAAGTGTTGTGTTACTTCAGAAGGATAGATTCATACTAGAGAGTTTTTGCTTCATATAACCAGTTTACTGTCAAGGATTCTTGGTTATATAGTAAGCTGTGTATGAGGATTCAACCACAAGTTGGTTGTCTCTGATCTTGAATGGTGAGTTCTTGTTGTATGCTTGAAGGGGATTCAGTCACAAGTTGAATCAATCACTCCTTACATGAGACAAACACTCATGAATTCCAACATGGTATCAGAGCTTTGTTGCTCTTCTTTGGGACTAAACTCACCTCTTTTATCTCTGTTTTGTTTAAATAAATCTTTTCTCTCCCACTTTGTTATTGTGTTAGCTTGGTCAGTACTTTTTAGTATCTTGAATCAAGCTTGAGGAAGAGAAAGTTTTCAAAAATGCTTCACCATTGTGCTTTATCCATTGGGTAATAGCTTTCTCTTAATGGAGCATCTCTTTGACCAGTGGACAAACTGTTTTGATCCATTGGATTCATTGTTGTCTAAGCCAAAGAAGACACTTGTTCATTTGTTATTCTGTTGGTTCTTTTGTTGCAAGCCCTGGAAAACATCAATTCATGAGTTATTCAAGTGGCACATGTCTAAGATCAGTGAGCAAATTAATTGTTCAATGGTCCATTGTGTTTCAGCTAATAAAGCACCAAACTCTTGATTAGTATTGGATGCTCCTGCCTGTTTATGCTTCCGCAAAATTCAAGAAAACAGAGCAAAACTTAGTCCATTAGAACTCCTGAGCAATTCTCTATTCTATATTCTCTATTCTATATTCTCTATTCTCTTTTCTCTGATTCCAAGGTTACTTATTCTCCATAGTCCTCCAATTCTCTGGCTACTAATACTCTGGTTACATCATTCTCTACTTTCTACTTATTCTCTGGTTACTTTGACTCTGGTTACTTAATTCTATATTCTCATAATCTCTTGTTTCGAATCTGCCTAAGGTTGTTAACTGTCTTGAAATAATTGTTTTTCTTCTGCCCTTAGGAAAATTGATGGTGTTATTGCCTGAATTCCTAGTCTTGTTGATTAGAATTCAGAGAATGTATCTATGATATAATCTAAAAGATATATGTCCATTGCTGTTGTGCTTGCTTAAATTGTGTTTTAAAGATCAGACTTGGTGAAAACCAATGTTCTAGTCTCTTGCTGTCTACTGATGCTTGTCTTAGTGTTTTTTGACAGGCTGCCCATGTTGATCAGAGCCTACACATGATGTATATTCCTGACCATGGAGATTGCCCACTGCCCATCAACACTTTGGACACTGATTATGTCCATTAACTCCCAAGATGGTTGAGAGGATGAATGGAGCAGTGGAGAGATTGCTCATAAGTGACGTACCTGATACCAAGAAGGTGGACAGGAAGTACACTCAAGAGAAAAGGCCACAATTCAAGCCAAGAGGGTTGCGGTCTCAAGGCATTGGTAATCATCATTGGCTCGCATCTTCCAAGCTTGACCACATACTCTCATTCTCAGGTCAAGCTTGAGGAGGGGTGTAAAATATGAGAAGCCAATGTCCGTTCTTCAGAAAATTATGCAAGGTACTTGGAGCTCATGAGAAGAGTATGGTCGTGGATCAAACCCTTTGATGATGGCAGGATGTCAGAAGAAAGGGGGAGACAAAGAACCAGCCACATGGAGAGTTCAAAGCAGTTTTGAGTGTGAAGCAAGGAAGGCATTGGTGCTTGCTTGCCATTGAAGTAAGGCCATGATCTAGGGTTTATGATTCCCTAAACTTGATCATAAGACTTATAAACCCACTGGCCAATCCCTAGGCTGAGGGTGGGTGCACTCTTTTTCCCTAAGTATGGTTTTATCCTAAGAGGTTTTCGATACTTAGGTTTTTAATGAGGCAAGTACTCTCAGTTCCAAGCTTGCCCAAGGATCTCCTATGATCAAGCTTGAGGGGGAGTGTTAAAATAAAGAAAGGAATGACCAGAAGAAGAAGCTGGTTCATTACTGAAAGATAGTTCATCAAGAGAAGCCAATTTGGTTATGTCCGTACAGACTTTCTCCACAAGCAACATCTTGACCTAACTTACCTTGCAAGGCAAGAAACGAGTGGGAAGGCTTAAGGGACGTTGATAACCTCCAAAAACCTAAGGATACTCAGTTTGAATTCAAAAGGAAGGAACTGGATTGAATTAGGCAGAGAAAAGTCACATGGGTGCATAAGGAGTTGTAGCAGAACTGTCACTATCACCATGAAGACCACACCCTACCTCCTGTCCCTTTCTTCTCTTCCTGGACGAGCCAGACCTTGGCTGTATCCCCTTTGGCCTCTTCTCATTCTCTACAGAATTATTTGTTTATATTTTCTTTGTTTCTATCATCGAATCATTGTTTGTATTGTGTCTGGCCTAAGTGAGTTGCTTAGTCTCAGTTTGTGTCTTGTTGCATTGCTAATGGTCTAGGAGAGTTTCCTGGTCATGTGATGTATTCATGGTTGTGTAACTTGATTAGATGAGTTGTCTAGTCTAAGCTACTGTCATAAATTCTCATTTCATTTTGTTACTGTCATATGTGTGATAAAATGAGCCTAGATGCCTTTTAATTGATGAGTTATCATGCTTGAGCATTTAGTGAATTTGTTTTGGATTTGAGCTAAATGATTGTTTAGATTCTGTCCATTGCATTTTCTTAAAACATTGGGATCAGAATTGGTGAGTTATCAATGTCTGATCCTACTGTGTGTAGGCTCTGAACACATAGGCAAAGGCTTCTTCTTTGTCTCGGTTTGATGATGGACAGAGAGCACCTCTTGTGTGCCTGAAACATCACTCAAACTACAGCAAGAATCAGACCACACACAGCTTCCGCAAATATGAGAAGCCATTTCCTCACCTCAGATCAGAAGTGAGAGTGTGCAAGTGGTGGAATTCACCTTTGCAAGATTTCTCATCAGCCGGATCAAAGAAACATCAGCAAGGACAGCAACAACTTGGTGTTAGAAATGATGGCCATCAGAGACTACTTGGCAAGAAGATCAGGTGGAGAGGCAAGCTGATTGGAATGCTATGAATCAGCCCAAGGCGTGGGAGTTAGAACAGTTACCTTCTGGTTCAAAAGCTATGGATCAGCTTCTACAAGGAGTTAGAACAGTTACCTTCAGTTGGGAAGCTATGAATCAGCCCATAGTATGTATGCTTGTACCTGGTTGATGATGTTAACTTGAAGAGATACAAATGAACAAGAGAGAGATGAGATGGAGGCAACAGAGATAGATGGTGTGAAGAGATCTTGTGCAACAAGAATGGAGAAGGCTGTGGGAAGCTGAGATGTGCACAAGAGGCTCTAGAACATATTGAGGATGAACAAAAAGGACCTTGGGAAGGTTTGGTGAGAAGAAGGGATCAAATGGTCGAGTTGAGGATGAGGTGTACGGATTGTACGGCCTGTACGGCATGTACGGATCCGTACGGACCAGACTCAACCCAAATCATTTATCCTCGACCATTTGAACATAAAAGAAGTTTTATGTCTTGTGCAAACTTAGGGTGAAATCTGTACGGACCAGCTTGATGATATGTGGCCGTACAACCCTAAGAAAGCACAAGACTTGTGAACCAAGCTTCAAGAAGGTTTATTATGGTAAGCAAAGACTTGGGATCCAAGGGAAGGTTTAGGGCGAGTGAAAAGATGCTGGGAATATACCATCTGCCAAAAGGAAGAGCAGATCACTTTCCAGAAAGGAAGAACCTTATCCAAAAGGTTATCCACTCACCAAAGGAAGGGGCATGAACCTAGACAGATCTCTGGATAGGTTCAGTGACCTTGCTGGCTCATTCTCAACCAAGCTTCCCTTAGGCGAGCTCCTCTGGTTCCAGGCTGTCCCAAAACGTGTGGAGAGCTCTGTCCACACAATTCAAACCGAGGAGCCTCTTCCCTTTGACTCCACATGCTTTGTTGATTATTTTGTAAACCCTAATGTATCCATCTCTCTCTATATAATATCTCTCTGGTCGAAATGTAATCATTAGTAGAGTAAGGGGGAAAACCCCTCTCCACTTCCTGAAATAAAAGCTTGATGTTCTTGATTCAAAACCTCTCTTAGTCTACCTCTTTCTTAGTCTCTTTAATCTCTCTAAGTCTCTCTTAATCTCTGGTTTTGATTCAAGTAAACACAAGTAAACCAGAACCCATTCTCTTCATCATTTCGTGTTCATCATTGCCTTAAAGGCTTGTTCATCACACACAAACCCAGATCCTTATACTCTGGTGAAAATCCAACATATGAAGCTTAAGGAAGCCAGCAAATTGTGATTTACAATCTGGCCAGCTATATGCAAGGACACAAGGAATATTCAACTTGGGACATTCTTGGCTGAGCAATCACATGATGGTGGAAGATTGCAAAGTCCACCAACATGTTGAAATCTTCAAGAGTGACAATGCACAGGCTGGTTGAAGAGCAAGTGGCGTGACGGATTCAAGCGTTCAGCACCCCTCACTAGCATTCCAAAAACTTATACAAGGTACCTATTGAGCTCATGAGCAAAGGCATGCTTGGAGTTAACCCTTAAATGGAGTGCTCAATTCAGACGAAAGGGGGAGACAAGTTCTGGTCATAAGAAGCAGCTCAAAGGCTGATTGAATCTGGTTGAATCTGAAGAAAGCGGCGCCTAAACTGAGTCTGAAGCAAGGAGCGCCTGACTTGCAACTGAAAAGGGCCATGATACAGGGTTTCTGATTTCCTAAAATTGATCATAAGGCTCATAAACCCACTGGCCAATCCCTAGGCTGAGATGCTTGCACTCTTTTTCCCTAAGTGTTGGTTTTATCCCATGAGGTTTTCCACCCTTAGGTTTTTAATGAGGCAAGTACTCTCAGTTCTAAGCTTGCCCAAGGATCTCCTATGGTCAAGCTTGAGGGGGAGTGTTGAAATAAAGAGGAGAATGTCCACAAGAAGAAGCTGGCTCATGATCCAAGTATGGATGAAGAGAAATAAAGAAGACACCAAGAAGAAGAGATCAGGATACTTCAAGTTGAGACTTGTTCATACAGACTTGTGAACCAAGTTACTTTTAAATGGACAAGGAAGAAGCATGGCTGAGTATGATCAAGATGACCTGCACATAGTAAATCAAGAGAAGAATATTGGAATGAAATAAAGAGATAATAAGAAGAGAAGAGTCCGATTACTTGAGAGAAAGAAGGTTGTTTGTACAGACTTGGATCACAAGCAATCTACTATGACCTATTTTTCCTTGAGTGGCAAGGTACTGATGGGAACACGAGTTGAGGGTCTCCAGAAGCTAAGGAAACCGTTGGTAGAGGGTTTGACCAGATTCAAATTCAAATATGGAAGAAAGTCACATGTTAAGCTTAAGGAGAGAGAGCTGTTGCTGGCCTGTCACTTTCACTCATCAGACCTGGTCACTGTCTCTCTCCTGTCCCTTTCTCCTCAGCTGGACGAGCCTCCCCTTGTCCTTACCCTCTTGGACACTTCTACTTCCCAGAAAAGCATTTGTTTATGTTTGTCTAGATTTAGATTAATTTATTATGTGCATACTGCCTATTTAAAGGCCTCTCATGTAACTGATTTGTTTAAGGAGAAAGTTCTTCTCTCTTCATATTCTTGGTTACTTTCTCTCTCCGTCTCTCTCTCTCATTACACACGAAATTCTGCTCCTCTCTACTCTCTGGTTACCTAAGTTACTCATAATCTCTTATTATCTCAGATTCTCTCCATAGTCTTCACTTATACTTCATCACTTGCATTCACTCTTCATCACTTACTCTTTCTTTCTCTCTGGTTTAAACAGAACCAAGAGATTCTTGTCAGTTTACTCTACCTATTCATCTTCTTTTCTCACATCAAGTAACTAGGCCAAGCTCCTTGTGTGTGCTCTTTTCCTTGCTCTTGGTTTTGTCCCAGTTGGTTTTACAGAGGAAGGTTTTTAACGAGGCCACAATCTGCTTCACATAATTCCTAGACGCTATTTGGGTCCAAGGTTATGAAGAATTATGTCATTTTCTTATCTTTCCATTTTTAAACTATAGTTTTTATTTCTTGACCTAAAGGGGCTTGTTCCTTTAGTCCTATTTATAAGTTTTGCACGCCCCCTTTCTTTGGGCAGTATTGAATAAACAGAAAACCTTTTCTTCAGAAACCCTAGAATTCTCTCTCTAGAATTTGCCTACCTTCTCTCTGCCTTGTGAGACCCTCCACGTCCTAGAGAAACCTTGTGTTGTATCACGAGACGCTCCATTTCTCGTGTGGTGCACTTCAATTCATCAAGTTACTTTTGTCCAGATTCTTTTGGTTGATTAGATCAATCCAAACGAGTCACCTCTTGTGCAGATCGTCTCCTTCTCTTGTACTAATGAGATGATCATGGAAAGCACAAAGGATTATGTGATCATGGACCGGATCACTAAGAAGAACAAGGAGAGTCTAGATGAGCCATATGAAGCCACAATGCACCAGCAGCCTGGTGATGATGCTCTAGCCATTCCAGAAGGTCCCATGACTCGTTCCAGAGTCAAGAAACTTAAGGATAATGTTGTTGGATTACTCACATCACATCCACAACAAGAAGAAAGTCTTGGACAAGGTTTGATCCGAGATGTCTTGATCACCATTCAAGCCATCTCTACATCAAGCTGAGTTAGTGTCTAGGTAAGACACTTGGTGCGTGCTCTTTTCCTTGCTTTTGGTTTTGTCCCATGAGGTTTTCCAGAGGAAGGTTTTTAACGAGGTCACAACTTGTCTTACACATCACTTAGGCTCTATCTCGGCCCAAGAGTAGCAGAAGTTCACATTTTATTACATTTTAAAGCTTATGTTATTTTTCAACTATAGTTTTCCTTTTTATTATTTTCGAAACCCTAGAGAGCCTGTTCTCTGGTTTCTTTTATTTAAAGGGTTCTCCTAACCCTATTGTACTCAAGCAATCAATAAACCACGAGTTTCTTTTCTCTCTTGACGGCTCTCTCTCTCTAGAAGTTGTCGAGTTCTGGTGCGTAATATCCAGAGACCTAAGGGCTTCTTATTTGGTGTGTCATATCCAGATCAGTCGCCTAGGAGTATCAAGAGATCATCCATCCCTCTTGTGTCACCATTCAATCCATAAACCTTGAAGAACTTGAGTCTCTGATTCGTTATTGCAAGGATCTATCCATCCCCATCAACCAAAGAGCATCCTAGGGGCGCATCAAGTGGTATCAGAGCAACTTTGGTTAGGGAAGTTTCATTTTCTCTTTAAATCTCTTTGTTTCATCAGTAAATCTTCTTAAAAATCTTGAACAGAAGTAGATCTAAGTTGTCTTAGGGCTGCTCGAGTTTGATTTGTGTTCTAAGCGAAATTTTGAGATTTTTCTTTTTACTTGTTAGGCCGAAAACCCTAGTTCCTTTTTAACCCTAGCCGCATGAGTTTTTGTTTACTCTTTTCATCTTTTGATTCAACTGCAAAACTTATTAATCAAATTGAACAAGAAGAAGAACTAGTTGTTTAGGCTGCTCGAAATTTATAAACATTAGACAAGGATTTAGAAAAATTTTCCTTTTTTCTTGTAAACAGAAACCCTAATTGATTTAAACCTAGCCGCTATTCCTTTTCTCTTATCTTGTCGAGCAAGCTTATCCTTTTTGGTGTTGATCTTTTTCCATTTTGCTTATCGTGTTTACCTAAAACCCTTTTACTGGTTATATTGTTTTCTTTTGTGCAGGAAGCAATAAGGACCGAGTCTGAAGAGGAAGCAACGTTAGTACCATGGCAGGAGATCAGAAAGGAGTCCTCACTAAGGATGAAAGGCTGTTACTTAAGGCTATGAATGCTCAGCTGCAACAGATGATGAGAATTAGCCATGATAAACTCTTGCAGGAGTTTAGACAGGATCTCCAACAAGCTAATGGTCGTGGAGAGCCACACTTCAAGCAACCAGCCAACACATGGAGCAGACCACACCAATCTTTTCTCACTCCTAAATCAATTGATCTTTGTTCTGATTATAAACCAGTTACTCATGTTCGACTCTATGCTTTTTCAGGAAAAAGTGACTATCTAGAGTCAGAAAGAACCATGGACAAGTGGCTGCATTACAACAGAATACTGAAAAGAAAGATTAGCTTTTGCAATTTCTCAACTCAAACGAAACGCTTATAAGTGGCGGTTGCAAGAAGAAGATGATCAAAGGTTCTACAAGGAACCAACTATCACCACGTGGGAGAGTCTGAATTTGTTACTAAGGGAAAAATATGCATCCAAAGGCAACACTTCCCTAAATTCTCCAATGAAGGAAGTCACATCTAGCAAGGCAGTAACCTGTTACAGCAAAGATAAAACAGAAAAACATTACTGGTTCAGTGAGGAAGATAAAAAGAAGTTATTACAAGTAATGGTGGATGTGGAGAAGCAATTCAAGAGGACCAACCCTGGACGTTCATCAAAGCACCCAGAACCAGACTTAGCTGCACAATCAGATTTAACTGCACTAACTCAAGAAGCTCAAACAGAAACATCTTTGGTAAAAAGAAAGTTTGGGACACAGAACAAGAGTGTTCTCTTTTCTTACCTCAGCCTAAATTCAATTTCAGTACTTCTTGTGATGAACTAACTTTTCTTAAACCGGTGCAACCGAGTAGCCTTGTTTTAGTGTCACAGGTTGCAAAAGAAGAATCAGTAGATAGAGAACCAGAGCAATCAACACAAGGAGAAGAGTTGGAACATCAGACCAGCTTGCAGTCTAACCCAACTCCTAAACCCTTGTCTCATAACCAGCAAAAGCACTGTAAGGAAGCTAAAGTGGTTAGTTCTGTGCCTATAATGTGTGTTAAAGTGAGTACTAAAGACATAAAACGTTTTGGTCTTGACAAAGTAAAGGACTGGAACCAGAAAACCTCTTTGATCAAAAATATTTTCAAAATAATAAAAACAACATTTCTGGTCATGTTTTGAGTCTTGATCAGTTTCTGAAATATAGCAAAAGCTTTGATCACTTTAAAAAGGTTTAGAGCTTGAGTTGAAACAAACTGATTTCTGTTTTAGACAACCTTGTGATTTATTTGCTAGAACTGAAGAGAAGAGTTTCGTTGTGAATTTTCCTAGGCATGATTTAATTACTGATGATTGTTTTGCATCCACATATGTCTTGAAAGAACCTAGGAAGTTGCATGAACCGAAATTGCATCATTCTGATTTTAGGTTTGAAAATTTGAAATCTACAAATATCTCTGAGCTTGAGATTGATTGTTTGTGTGCTGAAAATAATCCTAAACGTGTAGTACTGTTCTTGGAGGATATTCTAGTGTATAACACTTTCTTTGATAAACCTGTTGCACAATTGAAACTAGAACTCTCGCCTACTTAATGTGTGAACTTGATCCTTGATGACATTTGGGTCTGTAATATTTTCTTTGATATGCATAATAGATGGAAGAGTCATAGTATTTTGTGCTCTGGAGACATCCTTGTCTATAATACTTTCTTTGACCTGATAACACACTTGACTTGTTCAAAACAATCTGAGAAAGGTACAGATGAAAAGAGGAGCTACAATGATCAGAGTATCAATGATGAGTCTTTGGCTAAGTTGGAGAAGCACCAAGCAAATCTTGAAAACTGTCTAGTCGCCAGCTGTGATATAGAAGTAGTCAGAAGACCATATCTCATCAACAAAAACGATTTAGGCCATAAACCCAACTGAATTAGAAACTTAACTCATCAGGATATCACGTCGATTTGGAATCATGTCCAAAGCTTCTAATATGAAAGAGTTATGGTTCTACAAGTCAGGTGATCCTATCTCTGCTTTGTTTGAATTTTGCTAAGTTTAGAAAATCTCAAACCTATCTATGGCGACCAGGTGAACATGCTAAGGTAAGTGGTCATGTTTTCAATGATTCTTTTATCACTCTTAACACAGATATAATACTCTTGTTTTTATCAAAAGAGCCAAGTATAGATTTCAGGAAAGCTTTGAAGGGTGTAAGGAGAAGCTACAAGCATGAGGAAGATATGAGGTTCAAACCACCATATTTGGACCAGGATAAGCACCAAGGCGTCACTTGCTTCATCATCATCAAAGAAGCACCTCCAGACGCAACATACAAGCCAAAACCGAGCAGAAAAGGATTTGGACTATTACTCTTACTCTATGACAAAATTTTATGTGCTAACTTATTGTGTGTCAAAGAGTATGATGCAGGTTTGAGTAATGAATCAGGAACTAAATGGATCAATGCCTTCTATATATCCGAACCAGTCAGCAACAATGCCTATCAAAGAGGCTTGCAAGGTAAGTGTAATCTGATTTCAAACTTTGATGTTACTGACTTGGTCCCCTCTATTGCAGGTAAAACAGATTTGAGGACAAATCTTTTTGAAGAGGGAGGGGATGATGTGATCATGGAAAGCACCAAGGATGATATGATCATGGAAAGCACCAAGGATGATATGATCATGGACCGGATCACTAAGAAGAACAAGGAGAGTCTAGATGAGCCACATGAAGCCACAATGCACCAGCAGCCTGGTGATGATGCTCTAGCCATTCCAGAAGGTCCCATGACTCGTTCCAAAGTCAAGAAACTTAAGGATAATGTTGTTGGATTACTCACTTCATATCCACAACAAGAAGAAAGTCTTGGACAAGGTTTGATCCGAGATGTCTTGATCACCATTCAAGCCATCTCTACATCAAGCTGAGTTAGTGTCTAGGCAAGACACTTGGTGTGTGCTTTTTTCCTTGCTTTTGGTTTTGTCCCACAAGGTTTTCCGGAGGAAGGTTTTTAACGAGGCCACAACTTGTCTTACACATTACTTAGGCTCTATCTCGGCCCAAGAGTAGCAGAAGTCCTTTTATTTTAAGCTTATGTTATGTCATCCTTTCCAAAGATGACACTTTGTTTTGCTTCTTCTTTAGGATATGACTTACTCTCCTTAGTGTAGGCTGGTTTCTCTTCTTTAGAGGTTAGATACCTTGAGGCTCCATAGTTAGTACGAGAGTGTCCCTTCCTCTTGAGTTGTTGTTCCACAAGGATAGCTTTGTGCACCATCTCTTCTAGCTCAACATAGTGTTGCATCTCGACATTGTCTTGGATCTCTCGGTTGAGTCCTCCTAGAAACCGAGACATAGTGGCTTCTCTATCTTCAGAAAATTTTGCTCTTAACATCAGTAGCTCCATCTCTTGAAAGTACTCTTCTACGGTCCTTGATCCTTGAGTGAGCTTCCTTAGTTTCTGATGTAGATCACGGTGATAATGACTTGGAACAAACCTTTTACGCATGATGGATTTCATCTCTTGCCATGATTCAACTGGATACTCTTGGTTTCTTCTCCTAGTGGTTACCAACTGATCCCACCAGCTCAGGGCATAATCATAGAACTCAGTGGCTGCTATTTGGATCTTTTGAGCTTGAGTATACTGCTGACAATCAAACACCAGGTCGATCTTCTTCTCCCATTCCAAATAAGCATCCAGATCAGCCTTGCCATGGAAAGGGGGTATCTTCAGTTTTAATCCAGAAAGTTCATCCTCTTGATGTCTCCTACCATCATGATCACGCCTCTGCCTTCTTCTACTATCTCTAGAGGCAGAACTATGATGGCGTTCATAGTAGTTATCAGTCTCTTGAGAACCAGCATGTTCTTGACGTGTTTGGTTTGCCCTTTCCCTTCTTGGCTCATTGTTATTGCTTTGACCAGTAGCTTGTCTGATCTCTTGCATGAGTTCATCTCGCAACTCTTTTATGTTAGCCTTCATCAAGTCTCCCATGGTTGAGATCATAGTCTGATTGAGTTGATTGGTCATGGCTTCCATCAACAGCTTGTTCTGTCTCATCAGTGCGACCTCCTCATCGGATTCGTTCCCCTGTTTCCTGGAACAAATCAAACACTCAACCAGTAAAGAGTTCTAATCAAAACGAGAAAAGGAAACAACTTTATTTGAACAAATTTTCGAAATAAGAAACTTGATCAGCAAGGAATAGGATTCTAATCGATCACACCAAAAGATATGAGTAAACAAAGATCAGAAACAATCAAAGACACAATCGACTAAGGATCTAATACAATTGGATGATCAATGAATCAAAAGAGCAGATCAAACACACACGAGCTCTTCAATTTCCGGATCACAAAACTTGTAACGTAAACTGCATGTATTCGAAGAGATTTTCAAAGATCCGTGATTAAAACTTGTAAATCAATCAACTTTCCACAAAGTAATCAGAGATCTATCGATTTAGAACAAGTATTTAGAAGGATTAATCGATTTTTCAGAACAAAGAACAATGATCAATCACAACAAAAAGTAGATGAACCGATCATAGATTGAATCGATGAACACAATTTTAGATCTATCAGTTTTATCAATCAAACGATCAAATTTATCAATAGAACTCACAAGGATGAATAGATCAATCGATAAACACAAGAAGAAGATCAGATCAATTGTTATAATCAACACAAAACACAAATCGAACAAAACTTAAGAGAATATGAAAAGATCGGATCGAAAGCAGAAAGGATAACGAGAACTCCCCTTCCAGAGATGCTCTTATACCACTTAAAACCTTCCTAGAATGCTTCTCTGGATTGTTTGGGATAGATCCTTGGGCAAACAAATCAAAGACTCAAGTTTACCAAGGTTTGTGGATCGATTGGTGACACAAAGAGGTGTGGATGATCTCCTTGATACTCCTAGGCAGTAGATCAGATATGACACACCAAACTAGAACCCTTAGTCGCCGGATATAACTCACCAGCAAGCTCTTACACTCGACAAAGATCAGAGAGAAACAGAGAATACAAAAGGTTAAGAATAAAAGACTGCGTGCCTTAGAATGTGGTTTGCAAAAGTTTAAATAGAACCGAGGAACATGCTCCTTTAGGTTTTGAGAACTTAATGAAATGAAAACCATAGTCTAAAACTTATCCTAAGATAGAAATGTGGTCGGTGATTTGTAAGACAAGTCGTGGCCTCGTTAAAAACCTTCCTCCGGAAAACCTTGTGGGACAAAACCAAAAGCAAGGAAAAGAGCACACACCAAATGTCTTGCCTAGACACTAACTCAGCTTGATGTAGAGATAGCTTGAATGGTGATCAAGATATCTCGGATCAAACCTTGTCCAAGACTTTCTTCTTGTTGTGGATGTGAAGTGAGTAATCCTACAATAGTCTTCTCAAGTTTCTTGACTCTGGAACGAGTCATGGGACCTTCTGGAATGGTCAGAGCTAATGAAAAGAAGCAAAGAGACGTTGGGGGATAAGTCACATGCTGAAGAATTCAAATGGAGAGAGGGGGGGACCATTAGTCACCTGTCACTTTCCAACAAGCCTGGACGTGCCCATGCTATTCTTCAGACTGTTCAGACCCATTTGTTTAATCTTTTCTCTGCTCAGCTTGTCTGAATTGTTTATTAGTTGTTTTGTTTTGTTTGTCTATTAATAGACTTGTACTCAGAAACCACATTAAGCAAGGAAATCATTTCTCGCCTTCTCTCTCTTTACATTTTGAAATCTCCTCTCTCTCTCTCTCTCTCTCTCTCTTGTTCTTCATGTTCTTCAGTTTCCAGCAAGTAAACTCTCTCTAAATCTCTTATTCTCACATGGTATCAGAGCATTTATGCTCTTGAGACCTATTCTTCTTCATTCTTTTACTTAACTTCCGCAAATCTCTGAGTTTTCTTTTCTATTTTTGGCAAAGTTCATCTTGTTCTTCAGCTGTTCTTCATTTCCAACTCCAGAAATTGCCAAAAATGGAAAATACCAAAGTAAACATTCCAGTTACTCTCAAGGGAGCTAACTATATTTTATGGTCAAGGCTTGTCAAGACAGCCTTGGGAGGACGAGGTCTCTGGTTCTAGCCTAGGAGAGGATGGTACTGAAGTGGTGTTCACTCGCATTTCACCTTCTTCACTTAGCCACTGGAGTGTATATGGCTTGGGGTGATTGCGGACAGTAAGTCTCAGCTTGTTCACTAGTGTCTCACTTGCCACGTTTGTGCAGCTCCCTCCATCAATGATCAAGCTACACACCTTGTCTAGGACTAAGCACCTGGTGTGAAACAAGTTCTCTCTTTGTTCATGTTCTTTCGCCTTTGGTTGAACATTGAGAGTCCTCCTGGTGACTAGAAGCTCTCCCTTGACAGGGTAATCCACGTCCTCCTCAGATAGCTCCTCTTCATCCTCCGAGACTACATCTCCATTGTCGAGCATGATCATGATCTTCTTGTTGGTACACTCATTAGCATAGTGTCCAAAGCCATGACACTTAAAGCACTTGACATTCCAGGACCTAGTAGGTATTGCTGGTCCTTTGCCCTTGTCATCACGCGTGGAACCTACTGCTGAGGTTCCTTCTTTAGGCTTAGAGAAGGACTTGTCATCCTTTGAGTAGGCTGGTTTTGAAGCAGATTCGAATTGAGACTTGGCAGTGCTTCTCCTTTTGTTTTGTTGCTCAATCAGAATGGCTTTGTGCAACAACTCATCGATGTCCTCATAATCTTGTAGCTCCAGCCTATCTTGGATATCCCGGTTGAGTCCTCCTTGGAATCTAGCCATGGTTACTTCAGCATCCTCAACCACTTCAGCCTTCATGATGAGTGTCTCCAACTCCTGGTTATAGTCCTCTACACTCTTTGGTCCTCGAGAAAGTCTTCTCAATCTATGGTGAAGGTCTCATCCATAGTGAGCAGGGACAAACCTCTTCTTCATCAAGGTTTTCATCTCAAACCAAGAGGTGATTTGGGGCTCTCCATTGCGCCTCCTTGTTGTTGCAATCTGCTCCCACCAGTTTATAGCATAACCACAGAATTCAATGGCTGCTAGCTTGACCTTCCTCTCCTCAGTGTAGTGTTGGCATCCGAAGACCAACTCTATCTTCTTCTCCCATTCCAAATAGGCGTCAGGATCATTCTTGCCATGGAATGGTGGTATCCTCAACTTGAGACTACCAAGGTTGTCATCAGCCTGCACCCGTCTGTTGTGGTGCCTAGGTCGTTGTCCATCCAGTGACTCTACTTCACTCTCTTCTGCGGACTTAAGTTGCTCCTCATCCTCTTCCACTGCACGAGCTCCTCTCCTAGGTCTCATCCTAGCTCGTCCAGCACCTACACCTGCAACATGATCAATACCAGGTAAGTCAATGTTAGCTCGGTTAACTCTCTCCGTTCTCCTAGTTATCTTAGCGTTCATGGCTTCAAACTGTAGTTGATCAAGCCGGACTTGTGGAACAACAGGTTCTCCCACATCCTCTCCTTCTCTTCTTTCAGCCATAGTAACCTGAAAAGCAAGTTAGAAAAGCAAAATAACAAACAAAGCTCTCTCTCACTCGGTTTTAGTTGCCAAGTCTCTGCCTTTCTCACGAGTTCAGTTAAGATTCAAAGCTCTTTCACCTAAGCTCTAGAACTTTTATCCCAAGTGATTTAGATAGACAGATTGAAAGAGTTTGGTTACCAATCCGCTTTACCACCCCAACTGGATTTCTCCTCAGCTCTTTGTTCTTTTCTTTTTTTTTTTTTGATTTGGCCGATCTCTTTTTGTTTTTAGATCTTAGACCACTTTTCTTTTTGATTTTTTTCTTTAGGGGTTGGCTGGATCAGCTTACAACAGATAGAAAGAGAAGAAAATGTTTGATGGAATGATAGATCTGAGTAGACAAACACGAACCCTAACCTTCAAGTGGCTCTGATACCACTTGGTGCGGCCTGGATAGGCTTGTTCTCCATAGATCACTTGAAGGGGATTGATAGGGGGTTGATCTAGAGGCTACTAGCGCTCGGATCTGATGATGAACTACTCTCCTTAGCGATGGGGATGCCTCAGAGATGTGTTGCTACTCAATGACACAAGATTACCTTGTATTGTTGTTGATGGATCACAAGGAATTCCTTCCTTTAGATGAAGATCAATGTTCCTTTAGCTGAACAGAGAAAGTAGAAGACGAGACAATCAAATTGCTAAAAGTTTTCGAGATTGATTGAATGAGTTCCAAGCTGCCTGCGGCGCTTGCTTAAATAGAAAGCTACGTCTAACCCTAAACCTAAACCGAGTTGGTTTTGGTTTTGTCTAACCCTAAACCTAAACCGAGTTGGTTTTGGTTTTGTCTAACCCTAAACCTAAACCGAGTTGGTTTTGGTTTTGTCTAATCCTATTCCTAATTGGTTTACCCTGAATTTGAAAATCCTAAATCTAATTGTCTTTGGTTTACTTATTACAAATTGAGATCACATTAAACCAACATGCTGGTTCTTCACTCTTGATTGATTCCTCCTCTTGTCTCACGTGCTCAAGCAGAGCTAGTAAAGCTTGCCTCTGAGCTTTTGTCTTTGATCTTGTAATCGGTCCAACTGAGAAGATCAAGTCATCTTGAGTTGCATTCTGGTCCATCTCTTCCTCTCCACTCATCCAGTCGGCTACATAGGGATCTACTTGCTCTAGCTCCTCCACCAGCTCCTGGATCTCTCCCTGGTAAGCCTCCTCTGGTTCCTTGGCGTCTTGGCAGTTGGATTGACTGGAATTTGCTTTTGACCCAATGGTGGTCGCACCAAGTCTACCTCAATGTGTTTTGTCCTCTCATGGAATACTGAATTTGAGGCTATGTGTATGGCTGCCTGGTTGTCACAATGCATTGTGATTGGTGAGGTGATCTCAATGCCTAAATCTTTGAGTAGACCTTTGATCCAAGCTAGCTCGTTTGTAAGTTTCCTCATGGCTCTATATTCAGCTTCAACACTTGAACATGACACCACCTTTTGTTTCTTGCTTTTCCAGGTCACCAGGCTGCCTCCAATGAATGTGCAGTAGCCAGTGGTGGACTTCCTATCATTTCTGTCTCCTGCCCAATCAGCATCACAGTATCCTACTACTTCTGTGTTGCCATTACATCCCATCCATACTCCTTGTTCAGGAGCTCCACTGAGATATCTAAGTATCCTTTCCACCATTTTCCAGTGATGAACCTTTAGCACTTGCATATGCTGGCTCACATGGTTCACAGCAAAACAAATATCAGGTCTAATGATAGTTAAATAGATAAGCTTACCAACTAGTCTTCTGTATTGTTTTGGGTCATCAAATGGTGTTGCTTCATACTCCCCCTCACGCAAGATCTTATAGCCATCCTCCAATGGGGTCTTTGCTGGTTTCCCTCCAAGCATACCTGCTCCATTCAAGAGATCAAGTGTGTACTTTCTTTGGGATAAGAAAAGCCCCTCTTTAGATCGGCAAACTTCTATTCCAAGAAAGTACTTTAGCTCACCCAAATCTTTAATATCAAAAACAGATTTTAAATAAGCTTTAGTGGTTTGTATACCTTCTTTGTCACTCCCTGTGATGATGATATCATCAACATACACAAGGATGACTACTATACCTTGTTGGCTGGTGAGAGTGAATAGAGTATGGTCTGCCTCAGATTGACTAAACCCTTTTCCATTGAGGGTAGTGCTGAGTTTATGGTACCAAGCTCTTGGTGATTGCTTTAGCCCATAGATAGCCTTCTTGAGTCTCAATACATTTCTTCGTTTGAAAATGTCTTCTAGACCAGGAGGAGGGCGCATGTAGACCTCATCCTCTAGTTCTCCTTGAAGGAAGGCATTCCTCACATCCATTTGCCATAGATCCCACTCCAAGTTGGTTGCAAGTGAGAGTATGATTCTGATGGTATGGAGTTTTGCAACTGGTGCAAATGTGTCCAAGTAATCTTCTCCATAAGTCTGAGTGAACCCCCTTTCTACCAGCCTTGTCTTCTTTCTTTCTGGTTTTCCATTAGCTAGATACTTGATGGTGTAGATGAGGCGACTTGTTACTGCTTTCTTTCCTCTTGGAAGCTCAGTCTCAAACCATGTATCATTTTTGATCATGGCAATGATTTCATCTTCAACTGATGCTCTCCACTCGTCATCTGCCATTGCCTCTTCATAGGTTCTTGGAAGGTATTCTTGATCTACATTGCTTATGAAGGCTTGATGTTCTTCTGGGTATTGAGCCAAGGAACAAACTGCCTGAGTGGGGTGAGCAAATACATTGGCATTGAAGTATACCCTTTTATTTTTCCAGGTGTCTGGATCATGCCTAACCCTGGTGCTTCTTCTCAATGGTTGTACTTGCACTTGCTCTTCAGTGTCCTCATCTTCATGAACTTGGGATTGATCAGTATCAGGTTGATCATGACTTTAAAAACCTTCATGCTGCAGTGTTTCATCTTCTGGTTCTGGTTGTGGTTTGTTGCCCCCCTCATGATCAACCTGGATACCCTCTTCAACTGTATCTGCGGCTTGATGAGGCTCTTCTCTTGGATCCTCCCTAGCCTTGGGCTGGTTGACACCAAGGCTCTCCAGGATGATTCTCAAGTTAGTTTCCCTATCTGATGGGGCGTGTGAGAGGTCTTTCAGATTATCCCAGATCTTCTCACCATAATACCCCATGGACTCCACAAATTTAACATCCCTTGAGACCATTACCCTCCTAGTTTCTGGAACATAGCACTTGTAACCCTTTTGATTTGCAGAATACCCAATGAATATTGCTTTGACACTTTTGGCTTCAAGTTTATTTCTTTGTTCTCCCGGAATCAAAACAAAGCAGAGACACCCAAACACACGAAAATGATCAAGAGAGGGTTTGGTTTTATTCAATACCTCATAAGGAGAGACATCATGGAGGATTCTTGTAGGTGTTCTATTGATCAGGTAGCATGCTGATACCACAGCATCACCCCAAAAACATTTTGGGACATTAGTGTGGAACATCATACTCCTAGCAACCTCCATGATATGTCGATTTTTTACTCTCTTCACTCTTTATTTTCATCCGATCAGTTCTTGATTCTCTTGAAGAACATTCTCTTATCCAGTGGATAATAGCTCTGTTCTTGCGAGTTCATCCTCTGTTCTTCATCATTTCTCACTTTCTTTTCACAATATAAACGAAGTAAACTTGTTCCTTTCCGTGTTCAACTTACTCCAGTATCCAGAACCTCTTTTTTTCTTTTCTCTAAAACTCTTGGATACAACCTATTACCCACTGGTCCTAGCTTTTCGAAATGGAGCAAAACAAGGCAGTTGTGATTCCAGTCACTCTAAAGGGGGTGAACTACCTACTCTGGTCAAGATTGATCAAGAATGCCCTTGGTGGAAGAGGCTTATGGTCCCATATCACTTCAGATGAGGCGCCAAAGCAAACCGTCCAAGGAGAAGATGGCAAGGAGATTATGGTGGGAGATGAAGGCAAATGGAGTCAAGAGGACTTCATGGGGCTGAAGATCATCCAGAGCTCACTTGATGGTTCTATAATGGAGGCTTACTCATACTGTGAAACCGCAAAGGAGTTGTGGGACACCCTTCAGAAGGTATATGGAAACACATCCAACCTCAGTAGGGTCTTTGAAGTGAAGAAGGCTATCAACTGTTTGAACCAGGAAGATATGGACTTTAACCAACACATTGGTAAGTTCAGAGCTCTCTGGGCAGAGCTGGAAATGTTGAGGCCAAGTACCATTGATCCAACCATCCTGAATGAGAGGCGTGAGCAAGACAAGGTATTTGGTCTACTCCTCACTCTCAATCCAGGTTACAATGATCTCATCAAACATCTGCTGAGGGCAGACAAGTTACCTACCCTTGAGGAGGTATGTGCTCAAATCCAAAAGGAACAAGGCTCACTGGGACTCTTTGGTGGAAAGGGTGACCTGAACATGGCTCACAAAGCTGAATCTTCAGTCAATAAGGCTTACTTCAAACTAGAGAACCGGCGAGTCACTTCTGAGCATTGCAAAAGGAATGGTCATATGAAGAACCAGTGCTGGATCCTTCATCCTCACCTCCGACCTCCATCACGGTTCAACCAGGCTAGAGCACATGAAGCTGTCCATCATAATGCCCAGCCTGCAGCTCAACCAGTACATCAACACAATGGAGGGAGAGCCATGAACTCTACTGCCCACATTGCTGGAACATCTACTCAACTCCACCAGGAGGACTCTCTAATCCGCAAGTCAGACATTGAGGCTCTCATAAAACCCTCAATGCAAACTCTGGTAACATTAGTAGTAATGTTCATAATGCTTTAAATTCCATTCAGTACAACTCTCAAACTGCTAGGCCCTTAATCATAGATTCAGGAGCCTCTCACCATATGATAAGAGATGCTACACTTATTAGTAATGTTAAACCAGCTCTAGGAAGTGTGATGATAGCAAATGGTGATAAGGTACCCATTGAGGGTATAGGGAATTTGAAACTATTTGATAGAGAGTCTAAAGCTTTATACATGCCCACCTTTACATCTAACTTACTCTCAGTTAAAAAGGCAACCTGTGATCTTAATTGCCATGTGATTTTTAGTCCTAATGAGGTTCATTTTCAGGATATTGAGACAAGTAAGATGATTGGAAAGGGTGTGAGCAAAGGAGACCTCTATTTGCTTGAAGACACCAAACTTAGATCAGATTTACCTCATGCTTTTAATTCTGCTTCTGTTTTAGATTCCAGTATTTTATGGCATGCTAGATTAGGCCATCCTCACTCTCGTGCCTTAGGAATGATGTTACCAAACTTGTCTTTTTAGAATGATAACTGTGAAGCTTGTATCCTTGGTAAACATTGCAGAACCGTTTTCTCTAAATCAAGTACCATTTATGAACATTGCTTTGATCTAGCTCACTCAGATGTCTGGACTGCACCTTGTGTATCTAGGGAAAACCACAAATACTTTGTCACCTTTATAGATGAGAGATCAAAGTATACTTGGCTGACCTTAATTCAATCTAAAGATAGGGTGTCAGAAGCTTTTATAAACTTTCAGAGCTATATCACTAATCATTTCAATGTCAAGATTAAAATCTTTAGGTCAGATAATGGTGGAGAATACACAAGCCATGCTTTCAAAAACCATTTAGCCAGACATGGAATCATCCATCAAACCAGTTGCCCCTACACACCTCAACAAAATGGAGCGGCAGAGAGGAAAAATCGACATCTCATGGAGGTTGCTAGGAGTATGATGTTCCACACTAATGTCCCAAAACGTTTTTGGGGTGATGCTGTGGTATCAGCATGCTACCTGATACCATGTTAGAGTAGATTTGCGGAAGAAGTTAGAGGTTTAGGAGCTGAATAGCTCTGATACCATGTTAGTTTATGAAGAATATGGTGAAGAACACTCAAGAACAGGAGAGAGAGAGAGTGAGTTTAATTCGAGAGCAGAAGAAAGAGAGAGATGTTTGTTGTTTGTACTTGACAGAGAGAATAGAGAATAAGGAAGGATTCTGATTCCTTAATTTCGACATAAAAGGATACAGAGGTATATAAAGACATAAGATCAGAAAGAGAAACAATAAAATAATGTTTGGTCTGGGCGATGAAAGTGACCTGACCTAAACGGTCCACTATGCTTATTCAAACATGTGACTTCTATTCAAATGCTCCCACTTGCTCTAGTCGAGTGTAAACGGTCACCTCTTGCTTCTGGAACCTCTTGGCCGACATCCCATTCAGGTCCTTCACTTCCAAGGCACGTTAGGTCACAAGTAGGGTTAGGGTTGTTCGTACAGGTTGTACGGACTAACTTGAGTCACACGTTTCTTCTCTTCTTATGATTTCTTCATTCCTTCATGTTCCATACTTCATGTCTTTTCTTTATTTCTTTACTGATCAATACAGTAGTGATTCAAATGAAGAAGGAGCGTGGAGAAGTGCAGCTGGTGCTACCAGAACTGATGACTTAGTGACCAGGAGTGATCTGAATGACTTCATGAGAGCTGCCAAGGCCATCATCTCAGCTAAGAAGGCAGGTACAGACTCTTAAACCTATCATTATAGATTCAGGAGCTAGTCACCATATGATTAGTGATAGGAATCTGATTAGGGAATGTAATTATAGCCAATGGAGAAAAGGTTAAGATAGAAGGGATAGGGAACCTTAAGTTGTTCGATAGAGAGTCATCTGCCTTATATATGCCTCAGTTTACTTCTAACTTGCTATCAGTAAGGAAGGCTACAGTTGATTTGAGTTGTCAAGTGCTATTTAGACCTGATGATGTTGAGTTTCATAACCTAAAGACAGGGCAGGTGATTGGAAGAGGACACTGTCATGATGAACTCTATCATCTCAAAAGAACAGAACCATCTTCTTCTATCTGCATGATCAGTACTTCTCTGGGAGTTGATGTTACTACATGGCATGCCAGGTTGGGACATCCTCATGCTAGAGCTCTAAGCCTAATGCTTCCTGGTGTGGTGTTTGAAAATGATGGATGTGAATCATGTATCTTGGGGAAGCATTGTAGGACAGTCTTTCCAAGGTCAAGTACAATCTATGAGAAGTGCTTTGACCTTGTTCATTCTGATGTCTGGACTGCTCCTTGTCTGTCTAGAGAGAATCACAAGTACTTTGTGACTTTTATTGATGAGAAGTCTAAGTACACTTGGGTGACACTGATCCAGTCTAAAGACAGAGTGCTTGAAGCTTTCAATGTTGTTCTGAGTGTATAAGAGAGGAGGTTTAAGAGGCTTATACTGAAGTTTGGGATCAAAAGAAGGTTGGTGCAAAGTTAGGGCGAGTG
>CAJHQP010008787.1:0-25266 GCA_905132765.1 Moricandia arvensis
TAACGCTAGCGAGAGATGTGCTTGTACGTGATTGGTAGTTTATGGGTTATAGGCCGCCAGCGCCAGAGGAGTGGGTTTGTATCCGATAGGTTTTCGGTCCCCCTTGGGGGGGGTAAAAGGTGGGGTTTTTGTTGTACAAACCCACATTATATGGGGCCGCGCCGGCGCAGGCCTAAACGTATATGCATCGACGAGTGCAAAAGAGGGCCGCCGTTTGGGGCGTGCGTATGTCACCCCTGGACCTCACGAGTTTGCACATGACGGATGCTGATGATGATGTGAATGTACAAGACATGTGTGAAATGTATGACCGTTTGTAGAACTGTTTATGATAACGTATATCAAAGTGAAGTGAAATGTAGGAGCAGTTGCTAGAACTGGTAGTTGATTATCTGTATCATTGTAAAAGCAAAGTGAACTGTTAAGTACTGAGTCGTAGATATGAATGTTTTTAAGCAACTAGCACCGTTATCTCTACATTCGACGCTATATGGTGATAGCCCATGCGTACTAGAGACTAGCTGTAGAAGCCATCGCAGTGTGTAATCCATTTACTCATGAGCCCTCCTCTCACTTCTTCATTTTCATCATCCTCATTGCGAGGACATATGAATAGAGCGCGAGATATGTCGTTGCGTATGGCTGAACCTTTAAACATCAAAGAACACATCTGGAGTAACTCGGTCCATTAGCGCGACGCGTGGAACTTGTCTGGAGTAGTCGTGTGTTTCTAAGTCTGCACTCTTAACCTTCGATTGTTTCTGGGGAGCGGGTCTTACAGATTCGATTATCCATGCAGCGCCAGGTTATTAGTCTCTCGCTATACTTTGTCGCTGTGAGAGTACAGTTCCTGTACCATGTTTACACTCGATTTGTACCATAAATATGACAGTTGCGGAAGATATTGTATGCTCTTTCAAAAGTCTGGAAATGTTGCCTTCAACCACCACCATGGGTACTGTGATTAGTTGTCGGTCTCTGTATGAGTCTTCTGAATCGGATCTTGTTGTGTGAAGATGCATCGGTCAGCTTACCGAGCCTAGCAAGTGAACCTAGAGATCATTCGTTTCGCGTCGTGGCTCGAAAATGGACAATGCCACATGATGTCAGCAGCGCAGTCCCAGTACGACGTGCCACCATACCGCTCTGGCACCGCACAGGGGTGTGTGACGCCAAATACTTGGTGAAATATACAATATAGATAAACAAGAATAAAAATAAATCCATTTGCTTTGTTCCCCTGTTATACCCCAGGATGTCGGCTGTGAAGAGCGCGAAGTTCTTACGTGTTCCCTAAAACCAGATTAGAAACAGATCTAGCGACTGCCGCGTGAGTCGTCTTCGCGATAGAGTTGGTCGAGAGAAGCGATCAGTCACAAGCTCCAGAGCCGGAGCCTGACGGTGATCGCCATAGAGCAGGGACGTACTGGTGTCAGCGGAGAAGGCGAAGGCTCAGCACCAAGATAGTAGCCTGGCAGCAAGTGCACCTTGTAGAGGAGCCAAGTGACGCCAGACAGGTCGTCCGTGTAAGACCCAGCTGTCGGATGTGGGTTACGTACTCGACGTCTGAGTTCAAAAAATACAGGCTGAACGGTTGTGGACCGGCAGTCTCGTACCTACAGATCATGACTACATTGGATCACGCTTAGATCCAGGACCTACACTGACGAATCCTGCGGTTAAGCGGAGCAGATAAGTATGGCTAGGAGTGTGCAGAAACCGAGAAACTGCAGAGGTTGCGTATCAGTTGTATTTGGAGAGGACCCACATGACAGTCTTTCCATATTGTGATTGAAGGACGTCATCGGATCCTCAAGTATTCTTGTGAGCGCGGCGCTGGATATTCCGAGATGGAGACCATCAGCAAGTTGAGTGCTATTGGTCAGAGGCAGTTGAGGTCTCAGATTCAGCACCATAGTGACCCAGTAACTGAGATGATCGTCATTGGACCAAGACAGAGCCGAGGTCGCCAGCCCAGAGTTGTTAGCACCGCCAATATTTGGATGCCGAGTTGGGCGCATGTCAGACAGGCGGCCGTATGCTAAAAGGAGAGATTACCATTCATAGTGTGCTAGCAGGGCCTAGGGTCATTTCTAGGAGTGAGGGGAAAGTGTATTTCATTTCCATTCTATCGTTGGCTTATTATGAGTATCTGTGTCAACAATGTTCATTTTTATAGTCTCAGGCGTTTCCTACAATGTGCAGTAGTGTGCCTCAAGGTTTTACTTATTGTAGTCCTACTTCAGATTCATTTATATATGACTTCGTGTTTGGCTTTAGATCCTTGAGCAAGTTCGTGTCTGGTCTTGTGTTATTCCGGAGCTGTGTAGTCTATCGAGACTGTACAGTGGGATAGGTCTATTGCGGTTGATCATGAGCATACCAAAAATTTGGTCATATTCCGCTTTAAGGGGAGACAGATCATGTAAGATCGTTGGCCACTGGTCCAAAATTCCTTTTGCGTTTTGCAAAGAGAGAGTCACGGTAGGCTCCATTGTCATAGTGTGGATAAACCTTGGCTTTCCACCTCCTTCTTATATAATAGGTGAAGTAGGGCCTGTATTGACCACTCATTAGTCAGCCATGACATTCTTAGAGCCTATTTAGAGTCGTTAGTACTCACTGTCTTTAGGTTGTAGTTTAGAGTATTTTCAGGTTCAGGTACGTTCTGGAGAACTTGGTGATTCTGGAGCTTTAAGAGATGTAGAACTGCGTAGATACGTCATATGTTTAGGTATCGATGGACCTCTTTCCACGGTGAGATTGATCTGATATTTTACACAAGATATATATTTGAGATATGTTTCCAATTACGCCGGTGTGAGGTCAATCAGAATCTTACAGCCAGAGTTAGGCCCGTTTTACTGGAGAGTGGTCTGTCTGCCTCGCGAGAGGAAGCTATCGAGAAGATGAATGAGTGCCGATCGAAGGCACAGTCTTGGTGTCGATTGACGGTGATTCCAGAATACAGGCCGATTTTTTTATGGCCCAATTAAGCCCATAATCAATCACAAATTACCAAAATGCCCTTGGACGACTTAAAACCCTATTTATGTGTTCTATGCCATTGTTTATGCACCAAGCTTTATTCTATCTATTTTTCTAGGGTTAGGAGAGAAGGGAGGTACTCCTTCAGAGTTATCCTGGAACTTCTTTGGTTCTTTATTTGATTTCTATTATATATCTATTTCATCTATGATTCAGTGACAAAGATCATGTTTGAGTAGATACTGTTAGGCTTATGCGTTTATTATGTATTGATGGATTAACCAAACAATAAAATTTCTAGGATGATTATTATATCTATCAATAGAATTGTGTTTATTGCTTGTGTTCTAGAGTAGCTAAATAGAACCTTGATCATAGGATAGTTAGGCGCAAGCGAGAGCATGGTCTACTACCAGAATTAATCATGTTGACAGGTGCTAGAACAAAACTGAGAGCTGTTCAGCTTAATTTAGTGAACTTACTACAGAGGTGCTCATAAAGCATGACTCAAGAGATTATTGGTCGACGCATGATCTTTGCCATCGATGATGGTCATTCTGCGTCAACAAGCGAGAGCTGAGACATCGGACTTAGTCAATAGATTAGACTCGCAGCGAGAGATGGTCGTATTTTACATTAGATATCGAGTTCTATGATTAATACCCTTAGCTTCTATCCTCTATAATTCACTTGCCTGAAACCTTAGATCTAGCTATTGATTATTATTGTTTACTTACGAATCAATCAATTATCTGTTATAGTTTATTTACTGCTTATTAATCTATTTTCCTAGCTTAATCGCGACTGTATTGAGTTTATTGTGTGTCCACGCTGCTTGTGGATTCGATCCCTAAATACTACAATTTGACCTCTCTTGGCAAGAGTAGTTTGTAGGGTTAATTTGATAGAGTTTGCATTGAAATACATAAAAACCCTTTTGTCAATAAGGACTTTGCCTCTCCTTTCTTCCCTATTAGAAAGTCCCTGCAGATTTTAAAGCCAGAGACCCAAAACCCTAGCCGTAAAAGGTACCCCTTTCTCTATTCTCTTTCTCTCTTCCTCTCTCTCTCGCCGGCTCTCTCTCTCCTCTTATCTCTGTGTATCTCTCTACTCTCTCTCTCTCTCCTCATCATGTCCTTCTCTCTCACCTCACGCGAGCCGTCGCCTCACCATCGTGGATTCGTCGCGAGTCCTCCGAACCGCCTCCATGTTTTCATGTGGTGTTGAAGATGTTGTAGTTCGTCGCTGCTCGTTCCCGTGTTCAGATCTGCATCTTAGATCTAGATCAATCCCAGATATAGATCTAGATCTTCCATCCAGGTGGGTTGGTCTCGAAACCAGTTTCTTCTCCTGACCTCTTATATAACTTGATGTTGGATTAGGTCTGGTTAGTCTTGATTGTCGTTAGGGTGATAGATCATAACGGTTGCTAGGTTGTTAGATGCATATGACGTACTGCATAATAACACTCATACTGTTAAAGGAACTTAATGGACTGATTGTGTTGATGTGGTGGATTGTATTGTTGTGTGATGATTGTTTACGAACTGATTGCGAGCTAGGTTGTAAGAAAGAATTGAACGACTAGGATGGTAGATCAATGGATTGAATCGCTTAGACGATTGAACGCTAGGACGGGACAATGTGTTGTATGTGATTGGTAGTTGATGTGCATAGTATCCGCCACACAGAGGTGTGGTTGTATCCGATAGGTTCCGCCTTGGGGGGAGTGGTTGTACCCACCATAGGGCCACCGACGCAGGCAAGAACATAGTAAGGCATCGCCAGGTGTGAAAGAGGTTCGCCGTGTGGGGGGTGTGGTTGTACCCATTGGACCGTCACGAGTTTGCCGTGACGGATGTGATGTGATGTGAAATGTGTGAAATCTTATGAAGTTTGTAGAAGAACTGTTAACTAATAATCGTATATGCAAAGTGAAGTGAAATGTTGGAAGTTTGTAGAACTATTAATTGATAATCGTACATGTAAAGCAAAGTGAAATGTTAAAGTAATGCGTTGTATGAATGTTTAGTCAACTAGTAAATCCTTTTTCTGCATTGATCTATATGGGTAGCCATGCAGAGAGACATGTCTAGAAGCCATCTCACTGAGTAATCCATTTACTCATGCCCTCCTCTTTCTTTTCATTTTCCCTCCCTCTTGCAGGACTATGAATAGAAGCGCGAGATATGTGGGTTGGGTTGGTGAATCTAAACATAAAGGAACGCATCTGGAGTAACTCGGTCCATTGGGGGACGCGTTTACTTGTCTTTTGGCGTAGTTGCGTATTCCTAAGTCCACGCTCTAAACCCCCGGTTGGTTTTGGGGGAGGCGGGTCTTACAGTATTGCTCGTTGAGTTGATTCTGAGGAGAGTCTATGTAGTGCGATGTATTCGTAATCCATGGTTGAGGAGAACTTTGAAGTAAGAGCTTTTAGTCAGCTAAAGCTTTTACTCGGAGCATATTGATGTGAATTTGTGATCATGAGCTGTTACAAAGAGCCGACAAGTTTGTTGGGCCTTGTCAAGCTATAGCCATGATCAACACTAAGTCTCCACTTGTTGAATGAGATGCCGAGTAACTGCAGAGGTCGAACTGTGATATTTTTTTCGAGCAGGCTCTGCAACCCCAAAGAAAATATTTTTTTCTGTTTAACTCGTTACAGTGGTTCCGTAAAAGAGAGACAGAGCCGGTCACTGCCTTTTGTCAAGACCTTGTGGGCTTTCATAGTGTCTCGTTTGCAAGCTACTCCAAATTCAAGCCACTCCAAAGTCTGAATGGAGAACCTTGTTACCAAGCAACGAGCTAAGTCTAAAAAGAACCTTGTTTTCTGAGCACGAGCTAAGTCCTAAAAAACCCTTTTTTCCGAGCAAATTTCCGATGAATTGCAGGAGTAGGATGTTGGGCCCAATAAAATGAAGTTTTGAAAACTTTGTCCCTTACTCGGCCATGTGTAAGATCTTATACAAGCTGTGACTAGGCGCTGTAGAAGGCAGAATATCACATCCCGGCCCGTCGGTATGTGGGTTTCTTTATTTTTTTGTTTAATTAGACCAAAGCCCATCTTCTTTTTTTCTTTTACTTTAGGCCCGCGTAGAGAACCCTAGGGCTCCCTATTCTTTTCCTATAAAAAGGAGGCTTCCCCTTCTCTTTTTTTCCCATTTAGAAATCAGAGTGAAGCCCTGCAAAGTTTCAGAGAGATATAAAAGTCCGAGCCGTCAAGTTTCTCCTTTTCTCTTCTCTCTCATTCTCTTTTGGCTGACCTCTCTCTCCTCTTTTTTTGTCGGTGTCTCTCTCTCCTTTCTATTCGCCGGTTGCCGCAGACCAGAGCCAAGCCATCGGAGATCCCTAATAAGCCGAATCAAATCCATGTCTAGATCTCTTCTTGTCCTCTTTCTAAATCTGGCCACCATTGATGGTAAGTGCACCCTTGTTATCCTTTTTCTTCTTCTACTTCTTGTTCATTCTCGTAGATCTCTCATCCTGGATCTTTGGTGGTATCACCTAACAGTTTCTTTGTAGATCTGGTTCGTGGAAAGCCATAAGCTTCAGATCTGCTTCTTCTCTTTTTCCCATCCGCAGATCTAAGACCAAGGTGAGGACTGATGTGATCTCTTCCTTCCTTCTTTCATTATCGCTACATAGTATGAGTTTCTAACTAAACCATTCATACCTACATGTTATCTATAAGCATATGGGTAGTTGTTTGATACATGAACTATATCATATATATACACTTATATAATGTATTGTAATGTGTGAACACCTATATCTACTCATAGGTTGCTAAACTGAATGTGGTTGTATGATGATTGATATTTGTATGCGGGTGTTTGTACTGTGTGGGAAATAAGCATGTATGGGTAGTGTATATGATATAGGAAATGTCATAAGATCTATGTGTGCCGGTGCAACGTGTTGGAGAATTCTCAGGCGTTGCATCATTTCTTGTTGAGTCATGCGGGGACCGAACGAGGTGGCATGATTGAGAATGTTGTAGCATGGATCGCGCCGGGACCGAACGAGGTGGCATGATCATGTGAATGTTGTAGCATAGATCGCGCGGGGACCAAATGAGGTGGCGTGATCATGTGAATGTTGTAGCACTGATCGCGCGGGGACTGAGCAAGGTGGCGTGATCGTGTGAATGTGGTGGCGCGAATTACGCAGGGACCGAACGAGGTGGCGTAATAGCGTGAAGGCGCACATGATCGATCGAGATGGCGTAGTCTCATGTTGGCACCGTCAGAGTTTATCCTCGTTTCTTGGTTATTGCTCTTGCTTTACTGTATGTTTTAGGTAGAACTTTTGCTATGTTGTGTGGTGAATGTCGGGTGATGATTTCGGGGCTCTAAGCTTCCCTCACTGAGCTTTTGTCGAAATACTCACCCCTCCTCCTTTTTTCCATTTTAGGTTCGGCTCATATTGATGGATTTTTGTCAAAGATGTCCTGAGATCCTAAAAACACATTGTTTCGGCCTTGTGGCTGGAAACAAGTGTCATGATATTGCCGACCATTTCAGCTATGCTGGGTCAATATGTCACACAAGAGCTAAATTTCGGTGAGCTTAATCTTCATGACCGTGTTTCTGTGGAGCTCAAGACCCATGAAGAAGTTGTGTGACGCGTTTCAGAGAACGGTAATGCCGTTACGGTGTTGATGACTTGACGAGTTCATGGACAGAGGCAACTTGATTCTTGTTGCTCGGATTAATGACGGAATCTCAGCCCATGTCCTTACCGAGGTGGAATCATTTGTTCGGGATCTCGTGATTGCCAAGAGGCGTGTTACGTCTGAGGCGGGATCAAACAGTTTCGAGCTTTTCTAAGTGAACTTAGGAGCGTGCATGAGCTTGAGCCTCTTTATTTGTGACGTTTGTCCATGATCTTGAGTCTCTTTATTCCCAAGATATGGTTGCCGAGCAAGATTTGACGATATCGTGATACCGTGTTGGGACCAAAGGAACGTGCATGAGCTCGAGCCTCTCGATTGGTGGTGACGTTCGTGCATGAGGTTGAGCCTCTTGATCGCCGAGGGAAGATTTCCGAGCAAATAACTACTGAAGTAACAATGCTTTTCTCGGTATAGCTAAATCGTTGCCGAGCAAAAATATCGTGCCAAACAAAGGAGTCTTGACTTCCACGTAGAGCTAACGTTTGTTCATGTCATCGGGTTTGTTGGGCTTCTTCTTTATACTTTTCTGGGCCCAAACTGACACGTTTAACCCAGTATCAAAAACTGTCAATGAATGGAATTCAAAAAAGTTGTTGAGTACGAGATGCCGAGCAAAGCGCAGACCAAACATTTTGCGTGGTCTCTCTCTTTTTCTTCTTTGCTCGGTCTTGGCTCCTTCTTATTTTCTTATTTGGCATGTGACGAGTGAAAGTGACAAATAATTGACGTAACTTGCCTTTCACTTAGTAACGGTTTTTTCTAAACGAGCAAAAGTGGAGTGCAATGGATTCAACTCGAAAACGAGCAAAAGATAGACTAAGCTTTTAGGCTGAGGAATATGATAAACTCAGCTTTTAGGTCGAGGAATATGATAGACTCAATTGTTTTTTAACGAGCAAAATTGACGAGCAAGAGACGTTCATTTTTGGACGAGTAAAAGTGACGAGTAACGAATGATACTTGTCATTCACTTTTTTTTTCAAACGAGTAAAAAGTGACGAGTAACAGATGAAACTTGTCGTTTACTCATTTTCTGGACAGGTTAAAGAGATGAATAACGGACACAACTTGTCATTTACTTGTTTTTTTACGAGTAAAAAGTGACGAGTAATGTCGTTTACTCGTTTCTGGACGAGTAAAAGTGACGAATAATGGACGCAACTTGTCATTTACTCGTTTTTTTTTTAATTCGAGCTTCTTTGAAGGTATTTCCCCATGTTTCAGGTGGACGCCTACTCTTTGAACCGAATTCGGTGTTGTACCGAAAGTAGATAGATTTCAATGGTGGGATTAGGAGAAGTTTTCTTGCTGAGCTTGAACTAGACTGATGAGAGTAAAAGAGGGTTTATAAATTATAGCTGGATCCGGTGAAAAGGTTGCCTACATACCTTTTGAATAGGGATCATGTCAACCATAGTTCACAACAGAGGGATACAAATGCCTAGATGAAGGCATGTGTCTAGGTGGTTCTCTCTAGAAGTATTCTCTCTCTAGAAAATGTGGTGGATCTCGCTATCCCAGATAGATCATAAAAAATGTGGGACTGCCTCCTTATTTATAGAAGGATGAAGTCTAAGGTTTCCTAGTGACCTTCTTTTAAATATGTTGAGTTATTGTATAATAGGTCTTGTTGAGGGGCAAAACCCATCTCCAATACTTGCCGTCTATAATTTTGCGTCCACATGGGTTGAACCTTCCCCAAATTGTCCATCCAAACCCAACCACACCCGCTCAACAGAGCTCTGGACGTCCATGACCCATATACCATGCAAATATTACCCAAGCTTAAGATTTGGGGTTACAAGTGAGTAGTCGTAAATTTTCTTATTGGTATAATCATTTTTGATTAAGTTTAAACCTTAAATGAAGACATATCTAACTCTAGGGAGGGAGGGTCTCTCTCTTCCTCTTGAGAGAGATTTCTCTCTCAACCCTTTCTTCTTACCCGACACAAATCTTTCAGAAGAAAGGTGTTGAATTTGTTTTTGTAATATATTTCGATCTCTTTGATCGATTCTGTTTTTCCGCTTAGTCGGAACTTTTTTTCGTTAGGCGAGCTTTTTTGTTGTGATTTTCAACATAACCGGAACTGTTCTTCACGTTTCTTCTTCTTTTCCGAGTTAGTGTTGAATAAATAAAATTTCAGACCTCACGAGAATCTTCTCTAAGGATGAATTAAAATCTGATCATATATGATCGGTTTGCAAGGTTTCTTCACTGGTTCTAATTTAGTTTTACTCCGTTTTTTTATCTTCTTGGTGGAGTCTTCTTTGTTTGTAGGGAGTAATATCGCATTACCTTTCACCGTCAATCCTAAGTGGGCGGCTTAATATCTTCGCTATATCACAAGCGAAGAGGGGTTGCGCTCCCTAGCAACTAGATGAAACCAATAAGAAAAAGAAAAGGCGATGGAGGTGAAGTAACCCGAGACTGGGTCAAGATGGAGGAGACATGAGAGCAGAGCAAAGAAGATCGGTGATGTAGCTTGTACAAGACCGGAGACGGCGGAGCTCGTCAAAGATCGGAGAGAGCTCGAGAACCTTCATCTTCAATGCATGTCTCATACGTGGCAGCAACAGAGGAAACGGTGAATAAGTGGAATAATCTTTTCCTCCTCACGAAGACACTTGAATTTTGTGTTTCTCGTTTGGGTTTAAACCCAATGTTGTAAACTTGGTCCAACTCTTAATGAAAATTCAGAATGTTGACAAAAAAAATGGAGACATATCTAAAATAAATTTATTTTTATGAAAAATAAATTTATTTTATAATTTAATTAAAGAATCAAGGGTTGTATTTAAATTGGGCAACAAATAAAAATCTTTTTTAAAGTAGATATAATTTCAATTATAAAATTTAAGTTTAATTAATTTTAGCTTTACCTTAATTTCTTATTATTATTGATTATTAAAGTCAATATAATTCATCTTAAAATTCACTTTGTGAGACGTTGTTGATTATCGATTTAACTCACTTTAATTATATGTTTAAAGTATCCTAGAGATTGTAGTTTTATACATCTATCTCAAATAATGTTAAAATATTACTAAATTATTTAAAATCATTGAAAATATTTAAATAATAAATATTTATATTTTTAGGCTTAACACCGTTAAAAATTGGAAAACATTTTGTTATTTCAAGAATTTTTGTTTTGCCACAAGAATTTATTTTATTTTATTTTATGTAAGCAATTTCATGTTTTCTTTGATTTTGTGATGAATATTAATGAAATTTAATGTCACATGTTCCAGAAAGTAATATTTTGTGGTGATTCATGGATATATTTTACATCCAAAATTCATGATAATTGTAAAAGATTATGTAATAGTAAATTTTCTTTTCTACAATCCTAAAACCCTCAAAAAATACTTTTTGTAATAATTTTCTTTTTCATATCTTTTTTTAAATCCTAAATAAAAGAGATTTGTACCATATTTTTGACACATGTCACAATATTAAATTTTTTATTGACATATGTTGTGATCCTATTAATAAGAAATTTTGAAGAACTAAACTTTATATAATAAAATTCATATGATATCGTCTAATTTTCTCTTCAAATGATATACCATACTTGCAAATATATATTAAATAAATTTAATATGAATAGATTTGTCTAAAGTTTTGTGACCAAATTCTAGATTTTTTTGATATTTTCTATATTTTTGTTTCGTTCTTGTCAAACAACCAATATGTAATCATTTATGATATATTATAAATATTATATATTATTTTATTTTAATGGAAATTATAGTGTATTACCTTTTCCTCTTTCTTCTCTTCCTTATCCTCGTATTTTTAAAGAAAATATGTTACAATATTTTCTCTTCTATCTTCATTTTTTTATTCTTCTCTTTTTTTTTCTTTTTTCCCTCATTTTCCTCCTTGTTCGTTCTCACTTCTTTACTCCATCTCACTCCTTTTCTTTCTTTTTTTCCTCTTCGTTCCTAACTCTCTTCCACCACGTCTTCCACCATGTCTTCCACTTTCTCCTCTTTCTTATCACTTTTCATTCTCTTCCTTCTCCTCCTCCTTATTTCTCATTTTTTATTAGGGCATTTCCAATGGTTGGCTTCAATTTTTATTTTAAAACTTCATTTTCTTCAACATGAATCAACATCATATTCAATGGTTTGCTTCATTTCCTTCTTATAAAAAGAATATTTTATGTATATTATATCTCTTTTTATCAGTACTTATTAATAACACCTTATATCTTTTCACATTTACTAATTTTACTCAACTATTTGTTTAACATAATCTAACACAATTGTTATAAATTCGACATTATCATACAATGAAATTATCACACATAACTCTTGTCATATTTGATTGAAAAATGTGAGAATCTTTGAATAACTTTTCATTGCATTATCAAATCATACCACAGTAAATTGAAATGTGTGATAATCTTTGAATAACTTTTTCTTTGTATTATCAAATCATGTCATGATCAATTGAGAACTATGAGAATTTTATCATGTATAAATACCGTATTGTGTTATACATTTTGATTTACAACATTGATCATTTCTTTTTACTATTTACATCCACATCTTTTCACTTTATTTACAAAAATACCACTACATTCTGCTAGATATACTCAAGAAGAAGATAAGGTTTTATGTCAAATTTATATCGAATTATCTCAAGATCCAATCGATGGTGTTTATCAGACGTTTGATCAGTTCTGGTCTCGTGTAGCAGAAACTTGCGAGATTGGGAAAAATGCAAGTTGGAGTGAATGCACTAAGCAATGTATTCATTGTCAAATTCAAACTATTGAGAAGACAACAAGAAATTTTGCATGCATGCATCAAAAAATATGAAAACAGACGCCCAAGTGGTGCTTCAAATGATGATATTATAAGTGTTTTACGTTTAGTGTAATGTATATTATATTTACTTTACACTAATATCTTTTGTTTTTAATTGATAAGTAATTTTAACAAGCCAACTTAATGTTTGTGGATGATCCAAAATACAAAGGTTGGAAATTTGATTATGTATAGAATATTATCAAGAATTTTAAGAAGTTCAAAGATGATGATATATCTGCTAAAAAAGTATCAAACTTATGTGCTTTTGTAGATACAAATTCAGAGTTTGAAAATCCTAACTTTGATTATGCTACACAATAATTTCCAGGTTTGTCTTCATTTTCTTTGAAGTTAGATATTGAAGAAGATACTATTGGTGGATCTTCATCTAAAAGACCAATGGAAGTAAAAAATCGAAACTTAAAATAAAAAATGATGATCAAACATCATTTGTTATTAACACCTTAGAAAAAAATAAACAAATATTGGAAGAATTAAAAAGACAAGCGCAACAAAGATAACAAAGTAGGAATTATGCTCTGAAAAAGTGTCCATTTAGAGACAAAGACGAGCGCACAAAACTCTTGTCTCTAAATGGACGTTGCACGTGAACTATCTATCTAATTCTAATTGTCTCTATATTATTCTTGAATTTAGGTAATTCTGCTTTATTTTTCCTTTTGAATCCATTACCCATTAACGTTTTTTCCCATCAAATAATCTATACAATTAAAATTGAAGTAAAAAATGAATTAGCCCTTAAACTATCTACTTAATTAGATCTAATGCCACTGAAGTTATAATATTAATTTAATTGTTATAAAACAGATCATTCAATATTATTCTTAAATAAATGATATATATTTATTCTCATTCAAGAGAATATTCTATTTGAGTCAATATTTATTTTGTAGCAATATTCCCACTTATAAAGGAAACAATAAATTTCCAAAACCAATATATTTTATATTTTAACTTTTAAGCTATATATTTAAAAAAATTCTTAAAGCATAATTGATAAATTAATGTGTTTCTGGAAAGCATCTAAAGCACTTGCCAATCACCTCCAAAATTATTCACATTAGCACACATAAATTATATATCACTAAAATAGACTTAAAATTACCCATTTCGACAAATATAGTATTGAAATTTTATTAGCAATTCATGACGACAGATAACATTATAAATTTGAAATTAGGATTATTTAATATTGTATATATCATAGTTATTATAAATAGGGATATATATATATATATATCTTTATATATAAATAAGAGTTTTTATCTCCCGTGAAGCTGCCACGTCATCAAATCAGAAATTCTGAGTTTGCCACGTGTCATTTATTTTGCTCAACATATGGACTTCTTTTCGGGCCTTATACTTATTTCACCCATCTAACCCATCATAAGGCAAGGAGAACCTTCCACGTGCATATCGCCTTAAATGTTTTTTTTCTTTTCATTTGGTTTAAGTTATTAATGGGCTTTAACATCTCTATGATTTGTGGGCTATAAATCACATATTGGGCTTTACATAAAAGACAGAAGACGTTAAGTGGAAAGATATGGCAGACTAAACATGATGAAGCAGAAGGTAAGCAATAAACGCCGATGAAGCGATGGGTTTAACATCTTCCATTGCCTTTGTTGTCTGTTTCTCCGCATCTCTATAGAGTAACTGGTTTCTAATGTAAATTTTCAGAACTGTGCAACATTATCAACAAGCTCTGCATCAAAACCAGAACTTTTCAAAATCATTCTGCTTTTTTGGAAACCTCTGAGAATGCAAGATTTAAATCCTCTTAACCGGCTTGCTTTGCGATGTGAAAAGCAGTATCTAAGCCGGTTTAAGAGCATCACTACTACTTGAAACACACGTTGTGTTGCTTCAAAAACTCTCGAACCAGCTTCTTGAACTTGGTTTTTTATCCACCAATTAAGCCAAAGAATTCGTTATCAAAATGTTTAATAGAGAGAAGAGAAAATTTAAATGAAAAGTTCTACAAAGATGTTAAAGAAAACCATACGAATTCAATGCAAAAAGGACGAAAACCAACAGAAAAACCCTGAAAATCGACATATACATAGCTTATTCAACAACCAACTTATAGGAAGAGGAAATCGACATATATACAGTTTTAGCCCAAATTTACGTTTTGAGATGTATGTAATCTCCTCAAATTTTTCCTATAACTCTTTACTCTATATATAATAAAGGGTTCTACACACATATGAAAACCTTAACAAAACATACAATTAAGTAATAGACACACATATGAAAACTTTTGGGGAGTTTGAAAACTCGTTACAAAACACACGGTAACTTATCAAAAGTTCCTTTTTTTAAGACTTTCTATTGAAACCAAGAATAAACAAAACTGCTTATAGAAGCTAACATGAGGTAAGCCATTGCACAACCAAGTCAGAGCTGTTACCGCAACAAGAACTTGGGTCGAGGAAGTACACCTACGCCAGATCTGCTTGAGAATGTGCAACATAGACTGGAAACCGCTGGTGGCCTAAGCCAAAGAAGATTACCGCCATGTTTGACACGATCACATGATACCCGCCTTAACCGCCCGAGCAGATCTACAAATCAGACGCCATATCTAAAGACCCGAATCATACTCCGACTCCTATGGAAAGATCGACTATGATAACACACCGAAACTCCACAGATCGTTGATAGGGACAACAACATAAAACACCACGAGTGGAGAGAACAGAGAAATGGGAAGAAGAAGTAGACATAAGCGAGAGACCCCAGAGCACCTCTCCTTGTCCAAAAAACTGTAGCAGTCAACCTTTGCTTAGGCGGTGGGGAAGAGAGAGAAGAGAGAACTTGCTCTCAATAAACGGCTGTAAGAAAATTCTACAGTTCAAACATACGAAAAACCTAAACAACAGGCCCATGTTATAAAAAAGCCTATTTCAAAACGTAAGTCAATTTTTTAAAAAAAAATCTTCATCGTCGATTCAAGAGTGAAGCCCAAAACAGCCTACACTTAAATGTATACTATGTGATTATTTGTTAAGTCAGTCCATTTAATATTAGGGAGAGTCAGAGAGAGGACCATTACAGAGAAATAATTAAAAATATAGTCATCTGTTGCTAATTGTTTCAATTGATTGTATAAGTGAACATTTTTCTTATTTCTAACGCGTGAGCATGGAACACACAACACACTGTATAACAAAGACTATTCTACTTTTTGATGTATATATAAAACAGATTGGCAGTGTCACGAAGTATAGAGAGATGTATATTGTATATTACATTTCTATTTTATGTTTTTAAATAGAATGAAGCACACTAAAATTTTCCTCATTAAAAAATAAAATTTAATTATACTATATGTATGTTTAAAATAGTATAGATTTAAAATCCACATTAATAAAATATTTTACAAAACTTATAACATATATGTTTGTTTAAAAATTTTCAAAATATTTTATGGGTAGAAAAAATCTATGTTTTTAATATTTAAAATAAAAAGTTTAATAATCATTGTAGGAGAAATTGAAATCAATTAAAAGTAAAAAGGGAAAACATAACTGTAAGAAAAATAAATGAAAAAAAAAAGAAAAAATTGTTCAAATATATGTGTCAAAGGTAATATAACAATTATTACGCAAATATCATAGTGTAAGAGTTTTAATGTGTAGAAACTTAATTTTAGTGTTTGTTATGAATATGTGATCAAATTTTCGTTAAAATTATTGGTTATAAAGTTATTGCCTATATATACCGATGGAAAGTACTATTCATTACATCTTCTATAAAGCTTTTAATAATCAATAAGTTTACAATTTTTAAAATAAATAGTCTAATAACTAGATAAACAATAGATAAATTGTTTTAACAAAAATATGAAAATTAATTTTAATTTTTGTTAAGAATAAATTAAACATTTTAAGTAATTTCTTTTATTTGTTTATTCGTTAACCCGTCAGTATGGCAAGCTTACCCTAGTATATATATCTATCTTCTATCTATCTATACTAATAAAGTTGAGTTGTGTCTCTCCACAATCATCCACCTCAGCCATAGCATATGGGCAAAATCTGCCACGTGTCAATCATAGAAAAATCACGGTTTGGTTTCCGTATACACAATTCAACTAAAACAATTTGGATTGGGTTTTGAGTTAATGTCAAACGGCCCGAATAGAACTAACCTAACACACTTTCTCGGTTCCGTCAAGTGCTCCCACCCTCTCCTTCCTGTGAATGCGCCTCCGTTCCACTTCCTCTTCCCCTTCCCCCTCACTTTGATTTCTCTGATAAACGTATTTAGTTATGGATTCCAATCGACGATGTCCACTACATCCGCATCAGAGCCTCCTTAATCTCACTTCAAGCTCACTGATGGAGCATCTATATATCAGCATGTGTTTCGTTTGCTGGTCATTTTCCGTTCGTATGTATCATTAATCCAAAAAAGCTCAGAGGTTACTACGAGAATGGAGAATCAGCAGATACCTTTCTCCGAGTTGAAGGCTGATGTATGTTATGAGTTTGTTTCATTTAAACAATTTTACTCCTGCGAAAAAATCTAAAGCTTCCTGATTACGTTGTTTTATTCCAGATACTTGGTGTCCAGGGACTCAACACCTTCAAACATATACTAAAAGAAGGAGGGCTCGACGAGCTTAGCGTGTTTGTTGCTACTAGGAGCAACCAAAGCTTCAGATTCGTTGATGCCTCTGTGTCTATTCAAATTCATCACGATGGAACCGTTACACTTTCGTAACTGCCATCAGCTGATGATGTTGTCCAACACGAACGCCAAGTTACCAGTTATGTTTCATTTATCTGTTCTCAGTCTCCTTCACTCGAAGCTTTCAGTATCTTTGTCTTACTTCCTCAGCTGTTAACGTATAGATGTTTTTACTGAAGTTATGGTACCACTACTTCTTACATGAAGAAACACTAAACATAGTTATGGTAAATCTACGCATCCACAGGTCGTGTCCACAACTCACTATCCTTCTAATGTTGGTAACCTCTTTGAATTTTTTTATGCCCGTGTTAGTTTATTTGAGTTTGCATTCCTCTCTTCCCAAACGCAGGGATACCATGTTTTGTATGAGTGTCTTTGACGGCTTCGCGATGCAGCTTAATACAAATTTTTTTGGCAATGGTGTGGTCTTTTTTCTTAACGCTACCTCAGGACCCCATTTTTACTTTGCAGCGAGAGAACTGCTGGCAACAGCTATCTCAAATGGTAAGGTTATTTGCATCATCTTTCTAAAGCTTTTCAGTGTTGTTACATTGTGTTTCGGACAGGGTTTTTGAGGAGTAATGACTGTTCTCTCTCAACTGCTTCCAAATATGAAAGTGTGAAGAAGATTAGTCAGTGACACTATCTGAGCGAAATGCTTATGTCCTTAGTTCACCACCCCAGGTTAGACTCCATCTTAACGAAACACTCATTGTTTTATATCCACCTCTAACTAACTCAATCAATTATAGACTGCCTGAGTTCCTCTGTACTGTGGAAGTTGTCAGCATTGAAAGATCAAATGGATGGTGATATGTATCATGCTCCAAGTGCTCCCGAAAACTTCAGCGGGGGTTCTCATCCTTCATGTGTGCAACCTGCTATGATGAAAAAACAATTGGTTTGTAAGGTAAGCCAAGCTACACTATTTTTCAATATCCCGTTCCAGCTGGTCCCAATGCAAATCTCATTACCTTGACAGTTAACAAATGATCTCTGGTTTTCACCACTAGGTACCGGTTGAGATGTCAGTTAACAATGCATCTGATACTGCCATGTTCATTACTTCTGATGATGAGATTAACAAGTTGACCAGTCTTCCTGCTGAGTTATTGTTGCTCAATATTGTCGACTAAAGATGCAGCTCTACTATCCACTAATGAAGGCACACATTTGGAATCTTGAGGCAAATGTACATGTCACTGTTATCTTAATAAGTCGTACTTTAGTACGTAGCTCTGTTTTTAAATTTTAGATTTGGTTTGCTTAAAAGTTACGTACCCAACAAATAATCTATGCTTAATTGACTTTAATAAAAGGAATATTTGCTCATAGCCTTCCTAAAAATTATCATGAGCTTTGACATGAAAGCTGGGATGAAATAATTTAACTAAAGGACCATAAATTAATAGTGAAAGACTGGAAACATGTGCGTATTGACTAACAAAAAACACTCAGATAGCCAAAAATTTGTAGTGCAAACATGCCCTTACACTTCCTTCACTTATCACACGTACCATTACTTAATAAAATAAAAAAGGACCTTAATCAAGTTCAAGCTCTACTCCACCCAACGGAAAAGAAGAACATATTAGTGATCGATGAATTTAAAAGAGTAACAGTGAACAGCATAAGGCGGTCGTTCCTTATCTCTATCACGCATTGATAAAGAACGCCTCTGTCCATCCATCATTCGAGCTGTATTTCTTATAGATTTTCTTCAAATGTAAGCATTTCAAAAGCAACTCAACACAAAAACAAGTTCACTGGGAGCTCTACCATGGTTACACGGCAACAAGGGAAACACCATTCTTAACCAGGAGGAAAAACTCCAGAGAGGTACATCAAGTTCATGTCATATCGGATGATGCAGTATGCTGCCTCATATGAGGAGGCTTGCCTCAGCTCCATATACTTCCTAACATTTGGCTATTATGATCATGATACTTTAGGGAACTCCCGCCAAAATCTTGATGCAGGTGCGACAAGCTAGGAAAGGCTCAAGCAATAAACTAGGCAAGTAACCTGGCTTTAATTACAGCCTAACAAACTCTTCCCGGACGGTTCTCCATACAATTGTTGATATGTTTTGTCAACCCAATTACGCAGCTGCTGTCCGTGAAGCAAGCTAAAGAGTAGTTGTACATGGTACTACTGGAACTTTGCTAAGCCCTAAACTTTATTTTGATACATCTAAGCTATGGTTATCACACTGTTTTTAATACTATATGCTGTACTAAAGCATTCTTTCCTCTTTCATACGTCAACAGCGCTACCCCACCGTTCCTTGATGCCGCCAACATATAGTACCACATGCTTGCAATTTCAATAAATAACGATGGGGGAAAGTTGGTTATAACTTGAATACCCGTATAATATGATACTTACAAAATGTCCAACAAAAAAAAATTAAATTTAAATTACATTTGAGAAAATAAAATATTTTAGATTTTATCATTTTCTTACCAATATTTTAATATAAATTGTAATTTATTATACATAAAATTAAGAGAAAGTAAATATTTTTTTATTTTAAATTATTTTTAAAATAAATATGTATTTAACTAAAGTTATAATAATTTTAGATAGATTTTTATCTATTTTTGGCTAAAATATATTAAATTCACTTATATAAAATTAAAAAAAAAATTGAAATAAAATTGTATGACTATTAAAAATAAAACGAAAACATATTTCAAAAATTTAATTCTCTCAAATAGCCATTTTCAAGTTTTTCCTCACAAAAATAGTCTTCAAGAAAAAAAACCGAAATATCCTTTTTTATTTTGAAAATTTTAATATTTTTATATATAAATATTTTAAACTTACTCCCAAAATTCAACCCCATAACTCAATACCCTAAGTCTATATTAGTTAACCCAAGGGTATAAGTGTATTGTTACACCTTTAATAAAACCTCTTTTAGTCATTTTTTTCTTTGAAGTTTATTTTTGTGACAAAAATTTTTTTAGGGCTATCATAAGGTATTTCTCTTTTAAAAATTTGTAAATATCAAAAAGGAAACAAACGTTATTAAAATTAGAGTTTATAAAATTTTTAAAAATTATATAAAATTTTGAAAAACTTTTGAGTAGTAAAAAATGGAATAATTACAAATATATTGTTATATTTATATTTTTATATTATTTAATTTCATATTTAGATAAATTTACTTTAATGATGATGTATAAGTTTTTGGCCCATGCTAAAATTTACAAACATATTAGCAATCGAAAAAATATTCACTCATACTATACACAACAAAACCCTTACCACATAAAAATACAAAAAAGTCATTTATAATTATTAAAAAAATATAAAAACCCCGCGCGTAGCGCGAACTAACCACTAATATATATAACTAACCACTAGTATATATATATATAACTGTTTAATCACTTCTTAAAGCGTCACGTCATCAATTCGATGATTCTAAGCGCGACACATGTCCGGTGTTAGTGAAACTCATCGTTTCATTAGAAGGTATATGTAAATATATGGGCTCATATTTTGTGTGGGATTATCCTAAGCCCAATCAACGCGGTCTATGCTTGATTCTCTCTAACCCACGGTGAACGAGACGATCCAATTTTTAGGGTTTTTTCCCATCCTTCTGTCACCACTGTTGGAGATGCTACGATTATCGAACCTATTTGACGATTATGTCTATCGGTTTCTTCTCCGTCTTTTGGACTTCTCCCCATCAATCGAATCTGAATGGTTTACTGATTCATAGCTTTTAACGTCTTATTTTCTCCATTGGTCGCGATCTACAGTTCACTATTTGGTTATCTTCTTAAAGTCAGTGTCTTTGCGGGTATAAATATGTGAGCCTAGATCCTCTCGAAAACATCTTCAAAATTTTCATCGGATCCCAAAAGTCACATGCTTCGTGTTCATCATGTTCTTCAGCCAATGCTTTGATTAACCGTCTATGGAGTTTGAGAACGGTTATGGGAGACTATTCATGGCTAATCTATGGAGGGATCTGTTGTTTATGTCATTTCTTCTCGAAGCTCTCTCTACTTTGCGGTTTTATAGAAGCGATATCTTCTTCATTCAACACTGTAATCTCATCCCCAAGATCTCACACACTCTCCTCTTCGTCATTCTTCCTCCGAAAACAATACGTCAACACCAGCTTCCGGTCATGTTTCTGCAACCACCGTGGAGATTCTGAAGGCATAACTTAAACTAACGGATATGCCAAAGGAAGATAATCTTCTTCTTGAAGAGAGTATTCACTAGAGGTAAGTGATTCATTATATGTATGGGTTGAGATATAGGCGGAGTAACGAAACTTGCAGATACATAGGTATAAAAAGTTTTTGCACTTGATATCAAGCAACATAGTTTGTGATTATTTTTTAGTTTCACTGCTCTAATTCAAGTTACTGCCAAGGACTGTGTGTTTACATTTTTATCGTTTAGGTTTGTTGTTAGGATTGTTTGATATAAACTTTGGCATTGGCAGTTTCTATGCTAGAGGATTTCTTGGTAGACATTATAGCATTGCAAATTTGCAAGATGCCATGACTATTCTTCATCTTTTTTTTTAAAGATTTTAACCATGATGAAGGTTATTGTTGTTGCTTTGTGAAAGTAAAATGTTTTTGTTAATACAATAAACAATACGGGTGAGGTGTTGGCAAATCATGTCTACAAATATACTTGTGTCTAACTGAAAAAAATTCGAATGCTCATCATCTCATGGTGGTATTGTTAGTTGTATTAACTGACGTAATTTTGATGATTGTTTGGTGGTTAGGATAAATGGATTAGAATGAACTGAACTAGGCTGGTATTGGGGTTGACAAAAATGTTTTGATTTTTCTTACAAAAAATGCAATACAGAAAGACATGGATGTTAGAAAATGGATATAAAGCAAAAAGTTGTAGCATTTTAGTAGGCATGGGCTGATATGCAGAGATACTTAACAATGTCACCTGAATCATAGCTTTCGTTATTTTCTTTGACTTGATCAAGTACTCTACAATGAGTTGTAACTACATAGAGTAAAATTAAAAAAAAATGAAAAAACTAGAAGAAAGAATAAGCGAACTTTCTAACTTCTTAGAATAAAAGTTATACTAATTGTCTGTATAGGTCACACTCACATATGTATTCATTACCATATTTTATTACAATTTTTAAGTTATAAATCTTCAACAATGCGGGAAAAAAATCATACATGAGATGAATATATTCACAACATGTAAGATGTAAAAAAAAGCATATTTCAACATGAACTTTACATGTAGTGCCTATTAATTTCAAACTTTAAAATAGTTCATATTTCATACTAAATTAAAAAAAATTCAAAACAACTACATGAATTATGTATTGTGCATTTTTATTTCCAAACTTTATAGTAGAGCAAAATTAAAAAAAAAATACTACATGAACTCTCAAAATTGTGCTTATATATACTATAAAAAATGTTAATCATCCGTTAATTTTATCTAAATGACTTCATTTTCAATAAATTATGTAAAATAAAAAAATTTAAAATACTAAATGAATTCTCAAAAGCGTGCTTATATATATATATATATATATATATTGACCGTCAAAGGTGTAAGTCATCCGTTAATTTATAAAAAGAACGTCAATTTGGTTAAATTTTGTAAAATTAAAAATTAATTTTTGGAAGGTCCGAACTCTCACACTGGTGGACAAGTAAGAGCATATTAAGTTTTAGACCAAAATAACTTTATTCGTATTAATAGTGTAAACATTATTATGCCCTTTTTCCATGTAAGATGTAAGAAAATGTTGCATTTAGTTAGATATTATGAAATGTGATTATAGATAAGCAAAATCTCATGTACAACTATATGTCTAATTATACTTTTATTATAATAAAATTTTCTAAAAGACAAAAAAATATTATCATACACATATTTTACAAATGCAAACGTAAACATACAAACCACAAAATCATACAAAAAATAATAACCTAGAACACAAATAAATATTTTCCATCCGTAGGGCGGGCCGACCCTAGTAAAATATAAAATATTGTCATCTGTACCAAAATACAAATTTCAAAAAGGCTTAAATCTTACAAATGTAAATTTAGTTTTATATAATATAATTAATGTATTAGATATAATTTATATTTATTATAAACAGAAAACAAATACAAATAATATAGTATACAATAAGATAGTATAAATATAATGTTCATATTTGTATGATTCTAACAAACAAAAATGTTATAAATTAAAAACAATTAACATGTATCATTTTTCATATAGTAAAAATTAAAAACAAATATATAATTTATAAAAATAAATTTATAAAATAATCATGCCCTTTAATGGCGGGTGAAAATCAATTTTTTACTAGCTTTACCGAGTTGGCTTCTCCCGTTCGTCAAGCAGGCTTCGCTCTTGGCTTTATGGGTAGAAAACACATTGTTTTATTTTTAACTACACTGTAACACACCTAAACACAACATGCATAAAAATTAAAAAAAATGAATGAAATAATAATCATAAACGTTTATGGATGTCTGACAGAAAAATACTAATATTAGTTTATAGTCCTGATTCCCAGTATTAACTAGATACCAAACCAAATCATCATGTGATAACATGATTTCAGTGCCGTGCCTAGCTATTCGGGGACTCAAGGGAAGATTAAAAGTATTCTCTTAATCAAATATGGGTCAACGTTTTATTTCCCTACGAGAACTATCATATAACATCATATATTCACCGAATTATGATTTCGTGTTAGACTTCCATGAATCGAGAATTACAAACTTATTTATCCCCGAATCGAGAGTTCGAAATTTAATTACTCATATACTATGATTTTTCTTGATTTATTACTAACCACATAATTTAAACAAGGCAGTAATCCTTTTTTATCCAAAAAGTGGTCATACACTATTCAAACTCCACACTATCACTTCAAAAAAACTTTGAAAACTTCATTTTAGCGACTTTAAAAACTTATATTTGACAAAATTAATTTTTTTGTTTGGTTTAAAAATTGTTTGGTTAACATTAAACCAATTAAACCATCGTTTATGTATAATTAAGTTCTAAACTATTAATTCGGGGAGAAATAAATTTTTGAATTATCAATTTGATGAGAACAAAGTTTATTACTTACAATTCAGGAAGGGCTAGCACAAGATCATAGTTCAGTGGATATTTGATGCTATATGATACTTCTCGTGTAGAAATAGCACGTTGACCCATCAAATATTAAATATAGGATACAACACCATAAAATTGTACATAATGTTTTAAGATACAAACGATATTTTTACTATAGAAATAAATAAAATATTCAACATCAAAAACTATATATGATATTTGTACACCTAATGAACTATGATTTAAATGAACTAGAAGTATAAAAGGTGAGGATAGAATTTATCAATAATCATTACTAAGATCAAATGAAAAAAAAAAACTCTAAATAGCTTGACATGTAAAAGACTAACGTAACTAGTACAAATACTACTAGTAACTAACTCGGACAAATAATTTTATAACAAATTATCCCTTTAAATTTGAAACTAAGAAGAGAAACTTATATACAAAAATTTTACTTAAACAGAAAATTAAGTTGGTGGCCCTAATATATAAACTGGGGACCTAAAGCTGTGGCCTTTTTCGTTACACAATGTTCACGGCTCTGCATGATTTTTTAGGCATGTATATTGGAGGTCTATTAGCAGGAGTTATTAACTTTCCTAAAAAACGTTTTTTAACTTTTAACTAAAAAAACTTAAAAACCGTCTCTTAAATAAGAGATATAAGAGCCGTATCTTAACCAAAAATAATAATTTTCTTTTTAAAAGAATCAAATTAATTTAAGAGTCTAACCTTAAGAGACCACTATAAACATGGCCTAACTTCAAGTTGGTTTTAGAGATAAAAAGTGAATCAAGAGTGACAAGAAATCTGACCAACGGCAAAGAAATTAGCCAATGGCGAAGTCATTTAAAACCCAATTATTCAATAAGCATGCATAAAATCAACATATCCTTCTGAATTCCAGCGAGCGAGCCTATATTGATTAATATTACACGA
>CAJHQP010008788.1:0-25263 GCA_905132765.1 Moricandia arvensis
TCCCAAACTTCAGAACAAGCCTCTCAACATGAGTTTCTTGTTGATTCCCCCCTTCAGGATCAGGATGTGTGGCTTCTACAGATTCATTGGCCCTATCTTCATCAACTACAACTTCTGGACCAGGTGCATTTTCAGGAGAATTCCTCCTTGTTTCCTGATTAGCCTGAGGCATACCAATACCAAGAGTCTAAAATATAATCCTGAGGTTTGTGGCTTTCTCTGATGCTTGTGATAAATCCTTCAAATCATCCCAACTCTTCTCCTCATAATATCCTTTTGTCTCCACAAACTTCACATCTCTTGATATTAAAACCTTTCTTGATATTGGATCATAGCACTTATAACCCTTCTGCGTTGGAGAGTAGCCTATGAACATAGCTTTTGAGCTTTTAGCATCAAGCTTGTTCCTTTGCTCCCCTGGTATCAACACAAAACATAGGCACCCAAACACACGCAAGTGGTTCAAAGGTGGCTTGGTCTGGTTTAGGACCTCAGAAGGGGACATGTCGTTGAGGACTTTAGTTGGAGTCCTATTGATCAGATAACTAGCAGATATCACAGCATCACTCCAGAATCTTTTTGGAACATTGGTGTGAAACATCATTGATCTTGCTACCTCCATTAAGTGCATGTTCTTCCTCTCAGCAACTCCATTCTGTTGAGGAGTGTAAGGGCAGCTTGTCTGATGGATTATCCCATGCTGAGCCAGATATTGCTGGAATGCTTGACTGGTGTACTCTCCACCATTATCTGACCTGAGAATCTTCAGCTTGGCATTGAAATGGTTGGAGACATGGGTCTGGAAATTCTTGAAAGCCTCCAGCACCCTTTCCTTTGACTGAATCAGTGTCACCCATGTGTCCTTGGACTTCTCATCAATGAAGGTGACAAAGTATATGTGATTTTCTCTGGACATACAAGGCGCAGTCCATACATCATAGTGAACCAGGTCGAAACACTTCTCATAGATAGTGTTAGACCTTGGAAAGACTGTCCTACAATGCTTCCCCAAAATGCAAGCTTCACAATCATCATTTTTAAACACCATGCCAGGGAGCATCAGATTTAAAGCTCTAGTATGAGGATGTCCCAATCTAGCATGCCATATGGTGCTCTCAACCCCAGTAGATGTACTGACCATGCAAAGAGAATGAGATGATTCAGATAACTTAGTCTTCTGAAGATGATATAATTCCTGATGGCTGTGACCTTTTCCAATTATCTTCCCTGTCTTCAGGTCTTGAAATTCAACTTCATCAGGTCTGAAGACAACTTGACAGCTCAGATCAACAATAGCTATTTTCACTGATAACAAGTTTGATGTAAACTGAGGCATATACAAGGCAGTAGATTCCCTATCAAACAACCTAAGGTTCCCTATCCCTTCTATCTTAACCTTATCACCATTTGCTATAATCACATTCCCTGAGGCAGGCTGGACATCGCTAATCAAGTTCCTATCACTAATCATGTGATGGCTAGCTCTTGAATCTATAATGATGGGTTTAGAGTCAAGAGAGTGTGTACCAGCGTTCTTGGGTGAGATAAGGGCCTTGGCAGCTTGGATAAAGGAATCAAGGTCTCTCCTGGTCACTGGTCCATCAATGCTTGTCGCACCATCCATACTACTCCATGTTCCTCCTTCATTAGAATCACCACAGAGTGCTGAATACATGGTTCTTCCTGTAATTACTTGATGCTCAAACTCCTTGAGCTTAAATGTACTTGACTGGCTTCCTAGGGAACTTGGAAGCTTCCTTTCTTGAATGATATAACTTATCAGACTATTGCAGGGTGAATCTAGGTTTAGGAGAAGACTGAAAACTTTGTCTTGCTCATAGACAGCTTGAAGACTCTCCCATAGATTCCCATAAACATTTTGAAGCTTCTCCCATAAACTCTTGGCGGTTCTGAGGTGATAATGATCCTCCAAGATCTGTTCAGAAAGAGAGCTGTGTATAATTCCAAGTGTTTGCTGTTCCTCTTGAACCCACTTGTCTTCATGCTTTAGGCAAGTAGCCTGACTATCCTCTTGAGCCATCCTCTTTGAAGTTTCAGCCTCCATGATATGGCTGTCCCAAAGTCCATGACTTCCCAAGGTAACTCTGGCCACTCTTGACCATAAAAGATAGTTAGGACCCTCTAGGGTCACTGGAATGAGATTCTCCTTCTTCATTTTCTTGGTCGAAATCATCTTTTCCATTTTTGGCAATTTCTGGAGCTGGAAATGATGAACAGCTGAAGAACAAGATGAACTTTGCCAAAAATAGAAATAAAAAAAACTCAGAGATTTAGCGGAAGAAAGAAAAGAGAATAAGAAGAATTAGGTCTCAAGAACATACTGCTCTGATACCATGTTAGAATGAGAGATTTAGAAGTATTTTACTGCTGGAGAATGAAGAACATGAAGAACAAGAGAGAGAAAGAGAGAGAGAGAGGCATTTCGAAATTCAAAGAGAGAAGGAGAGAAAATGATTTTCTTAACTGATATGGGATGCTTACAATAATGTTTTATAGACCAAAGAGGACAAAAGAAGACAAGAAGAATAATATTAATCTATTCTGGTCTGAGCCAGAGAAAGGGACAGCTCTTGAACTGCTCCCACGCTTGGACCACACATGTGACTTTTATTTTAAACTAATCACACTTGCCTCTGCTCTCTCTCAACGGTCTGGAGTCTCATTTGAATTCAAATCTGCCTCTGAGGATGAAGCTTGGCGAGTCCCACAGGTACCTTGCCTTCCAAGTCACTCAAGGTAAAGTTAGGTTACTTGGAAGTCAAGGTTGTACGGAATACCTTGTCCAACAAGGTTCTTTATATCAGCCTTATTTCTTCTTCTCTTTGTCTTCTTTATCTCTTCAGGTCAATACTCATCATCTTCATAACTTCTCCTTGTCATTTATTTATTCATGTCAACACAAGCTGCTTTAACACATCTCCTAGGTGCTAATATCGGTCCAAGCCTAAGAAGACTACTCTATCTATTTACCTTATGTTATGTTTAATCTATAGTTTTTATGTTATTAAGTTTTCGAAACCTAAGGAGCATGTTCCTTGGTTTCTGTTTAAACCCTTGCATCCCTCATTCTTAAGGAGACAATCTTTTATCGAAAACTCTTTTCTCCCTTCTCTCTTGTATTTGGACGAGTTGAAGTGTTTCTGGTGTGTAATATCCAGAGTCTAAAGGTGTCTTATTTGGTGTGTCATATCCAGATCAGTCGCCTAGGAGTATCAAGAGATCATCCATCCCTCTTGTGTCACCATTCGATCCACATGCCTTGAGAAACTTGTGTCTTTTTGATTCGTTTCTGCAAGGATTATCCCATCTGTTCCAGAGCATCATCCTAGGATCTCATCACCCCCTACCAAGTCTGTTCTACAAGTGAATTTTCAAGGCCATTATGAAGAAGGGTGAAATGAAGGATTCAAGTACAAGCCAAGGGGGAAGACAATCCTCATTATCATCCCAAATACATGTTGGCTTGATCTCAACCCAAGAAGAAGGCAAGAAGCAAGAAGAAAGGGGGAGAGAAGCTGTGAAATAAGAAGAAGGTTCAAGAGGAACCATTTGAAGTGTGAAGCAAGGAAAGGGCGTGTCTTACTTGCCAATAAAGATGTCCAAAAGAAGACTGGATTGCTTGTACTCTTTTTCCCTATAATTAGGTTTTTAATGAGGCAAGTAATCTCAGTTCCAAGCTTGCCCAAGGATATCCTATGGTCAAGCTTGAGGGGGAGTGTTGGAATGAAGAATAAACAAAGCTGGAGTTGATGAAAGACCACGCAAATCAGGAGCAAGCAAATCAAGCATCTGGAACAAGCAAATTTGAATATGTCCGTACAATCTTGCTCCACAAGCAACTCATATTGCCCTAACTTACCTTTCAAGGCAAGAAAGGATTTAGGGAGACTTAATATGGACGTTGGGAGCCTCCAGAAATAAAGGGAATCAAGTTTGAATGGAATTACCCAGTTCTGGTTTGATTTGGACAAGTAGAAGTCACATGGCTGCTTTGGAGAAGCAGCTGGACCTGTCACTATCACACCAAGCTGAATGTGCCCTCTTCCTCCAGTCACTTTCTCTTCCTCTGGACGTGCCAGACTGTCCATGCCACAGCCTGCTCCACTCCACTCTGCCCCAGCCAGTTCTGAACCTGTTCTGATCTCTCTTTATCTACATAATTAGTTATTTAAGTTTTTCATGTTTTAGTAGTAGTTTAATGTGTTTGTATGTCATGTGAGTGTCTTGTAACTTGGCTATAAAGCCCCCACTTGTAAGCCACGAAATGTCTAAGGAGAATTGAGCCTCCTCCTTCATTATTCTCTCTGGTTCATACACTCTCATATTCTCTCTAAGTCTCATACAACTCTCATACTCTTAAACTCTCTTAAACTATCTTAAGCTCTCTTAAACTCTCCATAATCTCTCATACTCTCTGAGTGAGAGTTAATTCTCTCCTTCACCCAATCTCCTATTCTCTAGTTCCTATAGTCTTTCAAGTCTCTTACACTCTGGTCACACAACCTCACACTCACAAACACTCTCAATCTCACTAAAATCTCTCATTCTCTCACTAAAGGAAATTCTGCCTCATATTCTTGTCTCTCATCCATTCTCTTGTTTTCTCTCAACCAGAATCTCATATATTTTCATTATCATCATTTTCTCTTTATTCTCACAGTAGTCCTTGTGTATGTTGATGATATCATCATCACAAGAAGTGACAAGGTTGGCATTCAATCAACCAAGGACTTTCTAAAGTCAGTTTTTGAGATTAAAGAGTTGGGAGAAATGAAATACTTCCTTGGGATTGACATATGTAGATCCAAGGAAGGTTTGTTCCTTTCTCAAAGAAAATATACACTTGATCTTTTGAAAGATGCAGGTAGACTTGGAGGAAAGAGTGTGAAGACACCCTTAGAAGATGGGTATAAGATTCCTCGTGAGGGGAGATTGAGGATAGCCAACCATTTGAAGATACCAAGCTTTACAGAAAGCTTGTTGGTAAGTTGATTTACTTGACTATAACTCGACCTGATATATGTTTTGCTGTGAACCAGGTAAGTCAACATATGCAAGGACCAAAGGAGCACCATTGGAGCATGGTTAACCGAATCCTGATGTACCTGAATGGCTCATCTGATCAAGGAGTGTGGATGGAGTGCAACAAGAGCACTGAGGTGGTAGGATACTGTGATGCGGATTGGGCAGGAGACCGAGCAGATAGGAAGTCCACAACAAGCTATTGCACTTTCATTGGTGGGAACTTGGTTACTTAGAAGAGCAAGAAGCAGAAGGTGGTTTCATGATCTAGTGTTGAGGCTGAGTATAGAGCCATGTTGAAACTGACTAATGAGTTAGTCTGGATAAAAGGGATACTGAAGCACTTGGAGATCAACCAGTCCACTCCAATGACCATGCATCGTGACAACCAAGCAGCAATACACATTGCCTCAAACTCGGTGTTTCATGAGAGAACCAAGCATATTGAAGTCGACTGCCACAAGGTGAGGCAGATGATAGTCCAAGGATTGATCCTACCTTGTTACACCCGGAGTGAAGATCAATTGGCAGATGTGTTCACTAAAGCTGCAAGGCAAAAGACACTTGAGTCCATCCATCACAGGTTGGGACTCATTGATCTTACAAGGCGAAACTAATCCCCTCTTCATGGGGTCTTTACTCTTTTCCTTGCTGAGGTTTTATCCCTAAGGAGGGTTTTCTTTGGCAAGGTTTTTAATGAGGAAGATCTCATGACATTCCAAGCTTGACTTGTTTCACATGGTCAAGCTTAAGGGGGAATGTTGAACCAGATGAGGAATGAGGTTACAAATATTAGAGAAGACTTATGGAATCAAGAGAAGAAAGTTTAGGGGTGTCTGTACAACCGTCCGTACAGGTGACCGTACAGGCCGTACACTTTGGGTCGACCAAAAGTGAAAAAGGGCGACCAAAGGTGAAAAATAGTTACCCGGAGGAGTTAACCTTGATCCGTCTACTTTTCTACCTTGGACTGAAGATAAGCGAACCTTATCCAGATGAGAGCTCTTCCTTTGACAGGATGGATCAGGTTGGAAAGTAGAAGGGATCTAGTCAAGATGCCAAAAGCATCTTGCAATCTCGGCCAAGTATTCAAACCAAGGCGCGCCCTCTCTTCCTGGTGGAACCACGTCTACACCTTAGTCTCCTTTCCTTTTTTTGTGACCGTTTACGGATAGGAGTGAACCCTAATCCTTATTCTCTATATATTGTAACTCTTGCCTCAGATTAATATCAAGCAGTACATTTTCGAGTCTCTTTTCTCTCTAGTGTTCTTCATGGGTTCTTAACAAAAGTCTCAACCTTTAGTCTCCGAATCTCTTCTAAACTCTCTTAATCTCTCTTCTAATCTCTCTTACTCAGAGCTTGAGAGTGAAAGAGAAGGGTCTGATCTAAATAAAGAGGTGTCTTGAATCAGAATCAAAGTATAAGAGATTAAGAGAGATTAAGAGAGATTTTGAGTATAAGAAAGAGGTAGATTAAAGGGAGACTGATCAAGAACGAGAACTCTTAGGAAGGAGAAGGGGAAATCCCCCTAATTCTCTTAACCATTACAAATCGCCCAATGGGTCTTTTTATACGCTTTTCAAGGCTGAAACATAAACCTAAATCTAATGGCTGATAGGACTTGAAGATGGACGCCTAGGATTCATTCTTGGAGTGATCTTGATGCAATCTGAGTGATGGGAGCTGATTGGTTGGTCAAAGGGAAGGCTGGCTCCTTATTGTCTTCTCATAGGCGCCCATGAATGTTCCCATGTATCCGTCCAGATACATGCTCCCCTACACATCTTCTGGACAGCTCATGCCAGCTCACTCTTTTGTCTTATTCTCTTAAAGGTTTGTCTTCTTCTCTTAATCTTTTGTCTTCTTCTCTTAAAGATCAGAAGCTCGTCTTTTAGTCCCGGACTTTGCACGGGCCGTACCTTTTCGCCCTATTTTTGCACAAAGTCCCCAAACATCTTTAAAGCCGTAATGAGAACATCTTTGGGTCGTCCTATTTTTGCACGGTCCGTACCTCGCCCTATTTTTGCATGGTCCGTACCTCGCCCTATTTTTGCACAAGTCCCAAATCTTCTCAAATGGTCGAGTGTGAAAGTTTCGGGTCAACCTGGTCCGTATTGATCCGTACGGTCCGAGTACATCCGTCCGTACCAAATCCGTACGGCCTCGCCCTAACTTTGCACATTCTCCCATTTTCTCCTCAACAGACTTCTAAGTCCCTCCTGGACTTGGCCCTATCTTTGCACAACCTCCAGAGCACTTCTAAACACCTTTAGTCACTTCTAAAGCCTTGTAGACAATCTCCGGAGGTTTCACCCTAACTTTGCACCAGACCCAAACTCATCTCAACTCTTCCTTTGGCTCCATTTCTTTCTTCAAGTTAACAAATAGGACTCTAGGAACACTCTTGAGTGCATTCATCAAAAAGAACTTGAAAACTTGGGAAGATTACTTACCTCATTGTGAATTTGCATACAATCATGCCATACATTCTGCTTCTAAGTATTCCCCTTTTGAAATTGTTTATGGGTTCAATCCCACCTCTCCTTTGGATCTAATGCCATTACCTGAGAGTGAAAGGGTTAGTTTGGACGGTAAGAAGAAAGCTGAGATGGTCCAGCAAATCCATGAGAAGGCTAGACAAAACATTGAACAGAAAACTAAGTACTATGAGAAGCAAGCCAACAAGGGAAGGCGTGTGCAGCTCTTTTGATGTGATCATGGACCAGCCAACTAATGGAGATGATGAGCTGATGGACAAACCAATTGATGAAGATGCATTGTCTATTCCATAAGGGTCTATGACTCGTTCCAGATCAAAGAAGCTCAAGGAAGCTATTGGAGGATTACTTAAGATGTCACTCATACAAGAAGATTATCTTGGCCGAAGCTTGATCAACCAAGACACCCTCACCACCATTCAAGCTACCCCTTTATCAAGCTGATCATCAACTAGGCAAGCAACCTAAGTGTGCTCTTTTTCCCTACCTTTGCTTTTGTCCCAATGGGTTTTCAAAAGTTAGGTTTTTAATGAGGCCTTAGTTTGCTACACAAATCACCTAGTTGATGTATCTTAGGATATGCATGATATGTATGCATATTAGGACCGACCACATTTCTATCTGATGCGCCCCTAGGATGCTCTTTGGTTGATTGGGAGAGGATATATCCTTGCAAGAACGAATCAGAGACTCAAGTTCTTCAAGGTTTGTGGATTGAATGGTGACACAAGAGGGATGGATGATCTCTTGATACTCCTAGGCGACTGATCTGGATATGACACACCAAATAAGAAGCCCTTAACTCTGGATATTACACACCAGAAACCTTCAACTCGTCAAAGACAAGAGAGAAGAGAGAAAACTAGGTTTTTGATAAAAGATTGCGTGCCTACAATAGGGTTAGGGAAAACCCTTAAATAAAGAAACCAGAGAACATACTCTCTAGGGTTTCGAAAACATTAAAATGGAAACTATAGTTTATAACATAACATAAGCTTAAAAATAAAAGGACTTCTGCTAGTCTTGGGCCAAGATAGGGTCTAAGTGATTTATAAGACAAGTCGTGGCCTCGTTAAAAACCTTCCTCCGGAAAACCTCGTGGGACAAAACCAAAAGCAAGGAAAAGAGCACACACCAAATGTCTTGCCTAGACACTAACTCATCTTGATGTAGAGATAGCTTGAATGGTGATCAAGATATCTCGCATCAAACCTTGTCCAAGACTTTCTTCTTGTTGTGGATGTGAAGTGAGTAATCCGGCAACAGTCTCCTTAAGTTTCTTGACTCTGGAACGAGTCATGAGACCTTCTGGAATGGTCAGAGCATCATCACCATGCTGCTGCTGCATTGTGGCATCATGGGGCTCGTCTAAGATCTCTTTGCCCTCTTTTGTAATCTGGTCCATGATCACATCATATTCCTGGGTGCTTTCCATGATCACATCATCCCCTCCCTCTTCAAAAATATATGTCCTCAAATCTGTTTTACCTGCAATAGAGGGAACCAAATCAGTAACATCAAAGTTTAAAATCAGATTACACTTACCTTGCAAGCCTCTTTGATAGGCATTGCTGCTGACTGGTTCTGATATGTAGAAGGGACTGATCCGTTTGATTCCTGATTCATTACTCAAACCTGCATCATACTCTTCGACACACAATAAGTTAGCACATAAAAGTTTATCATAGAGTAAGAGCAATAGTCCAAATCCTTTTCTTCTCGGTTTTGGCTTGTATGTTGCATCTGGAGGTGCTTCTTTGATGATGATGAAGCAAGTGACGCCTTGGTGCTTATCCTGGTCCAAATATGGTGGTTTGAACCTCATATCTTCCTCACGCTTGTAGCTTCTCCTTACACCCTTCAAAGCTTTCCTGAAATCTATACTTGGCTCTTTTCATAAAAACAAGAGTATTATATCTGTGTAAAGAGTGATAAAAGAATCATTGAAAACATTACCACTTACCTTAGCATGCTCACCTGGTCGTCATAGATAGGTTTGAGATGTTCTAAACTTAGCAAAATTCAAACAAAGCACAGATAGGATCACCTGACTTGTAGAACCCATAACTCTTTCACCTGAGAAGCTTTGGACATGAGTCCAATTCGACGTGATAGCCTGATGAGTTAAGTTTTTAATGCAGTTGGTTTCATGGCCTAAATCGTTTTGGTTTATGAGATAGGATCTTCTGACTGCTCCTACATCACAGCTGGCGACTAGACAGTTTTCAAGATTTGCTTGGTGCTTCTCCAACTTAGCCAAAGACTCATCATTGATACTCTGATCATTGTAGCTCCTCTTTTCACCTGTACCTTTCTCAGCTTGTTTTGAACAAGTCAAGTGTGTTATCAGGTCAAAGAAAGTATTATAGACAAAGATGTCCCCAGAGCACAAACCGGTATGACTCTTCCATCTACTATGCATATCAAAGAAAATATTACAGACCCAAATATCATCAAGGATCAAGTTCATACATTCAGAAGCAGAGAGTTCTAGTTTCAATTGCGCAACAGGTTTATCAAAGAAAGTGTTATACACTAGAATATCCTCAAAGAACAATCCTACACGTTTAGAATCATTTTCAGCACACAAACAATCAATCTCAAGCTCAGAGATATTTGCAGATTTCAAAATTTCAAACTTAACATCAGAATGATGCAATTTCGGTTCATGCAACTTCCTAGGTTCTTTCAAGACATATGTGGATGCAAAACAATCATCAGTGATCAAATCATGCCTAGGAAAATTCACAACAAAAGTTTTCTCTTCAGTTCTAGCAAGTGAATCACAAAGTTTTCTAAAACAACAATCAGATAGATTCAGTTTAAGCTCAAAACCCATTTCAGAAAGATCAAAACTTTTTTCATGTTTCAGAAAATGATCAAGACTCAAAATATGACCAGAAACATTTTTATTTTGATTTGGAAAACGTTTTTGATCAAATAGGTTTTCTCGTTCAAGTTTTTTAAAAGATTTAAACATGTTTTTAGGAACAGATTTTGAAACACAAAAACCTTTTACTTTGTCAAGATCAAAACGTTTTATGTCTTCAGTACTCACTTTAAGAAACATTTCAGGCACAGAAGCAAGCATATTAAATTCCTTACAGTGCTCTTGTATGTCATAAGACAAGGATTCATGAGCTGTTTCAGACTGCAAGTTTTTGTGTTGTTCTAGCTCTCCTCCTTGTGTTGATTGCTCTGGTTCTTCCTCTGCTGTTTCTTCTTTTGCAACCTGTGACACTAAAAAAGGCTACTCGGTTGTACCGGTTCAAGAAAAGTTAGCTCATCAAAAGAAGTACTGAAATTAAATTCATGCTGAGGTAAGAAAAGAGAACACTCTTGTTCTGTCCCAAACTTTCTTTTTACCAAAGATGTTTCTGTTTGAGCTTCTTGAGTTGGTGCAGTTAAATCTGATTGTGCAGCTGAGTCTGGTTCTGCATCATTGAGTTCTGAGACAGTAGTAACTGGTTCTTGGCGCTCTGTTTCACTGGATAGACGTGCTGTGTTGGTCTTTTTTATTTGCTTCTCTACACCCATCATTACTTGCAACAACACCTTTTTATCCTCCTCGCTGAACCATGAATGTTTAACTGTTTTTTCTTTGTTGTAACAAGTTATTGCCTTGCTAAATGTGACTTCCTTCATTGGAGACTTTAGGGAAGTGTTGCCTTTAGATGCATACTTTTCCCTTAGTAACAACTTCAGACTCTCCGACGTGGTGATAGTTGGTTCCTTGTAGAACCTGCGATCATCTTCTTCTTGCAACCACCACTTATAAGCGTTTCCTTTGAGTTGAGAAATTGCAAAAGCTAATCTTTCCTTCTTCAATATTCTGTTGTAATGCAGCCACTTGTCCATGGTTCTTTCCCACTCTAGATAGTCACTTTTTCCTGAAAAAGCATAGAGTCGAACATGAGTAACTGGCTTATAATCAGAACAAAGATCAATTGATTTAGGAGCGAGAGAAGATTGGTGTGGTCTGCTCCATGTGTTGGCTGGTTGCTTGAAGTGTGGCTCTCCACGACCTGCATCTCCTTCTTTATACCACTTATGCTTGATTGAATTGTTTTGAACAGAAACTGGTGGTTTAGGCTCAAGACTTTGTTTGTGCATCCTCCTTTTATTTTTCTGCCTAAGATCATCAGTTTGCTGCAGGAACTTCTGTCGAAATTCATCAAGGCTGATTTTCATCTTCTGCTGCAGCTGAGCCTTCATAGCCTTAAGTAACAGTCTTTCATCCTTAGTGAGGACTCCTTTCTGATCTCCTGCCATGGTACCAAAGTTGCTTCCTCCTCAGACTCGGTCCCTATTGCTTCATGCACAAATGAAAACGAGACAGCCAGTAAAAAGATTCTAGGCAAACAAGACAAGTAAAAAGGAAAAAGATGAACACAAAATTAAGCTTGTTTTGCAAGACAAAAACAAAAAGGATATACGGCTAGGTCAAAAAGGAATAGGGTTTCCGCCTACCAAGCAAAAAGGAAAATCCTTTAAACTTTGTCTAAACTTCTCTAAGGTTTTCTAGCAGCCTAAACAACCTAAATCTACTCGTGTTCAAGATGATTAAGTTGATTTAGCAGATGAAACAAAGAGATTTAAAAAGCAAAGAACTTATGCGGCTAGGGTTAACATTCTAGGGTTTCCGCAAGCAAAAAGGAAAAAAAAGCTTTAAACCTTGTCTAATCTCTATGAAATTCGAGCAGCCCTAATCAGATGAGATCTACTGCTTAACAAACGTTTAGTACTGATGAAACAAAAAGAAACAAGAGAGAACGAGTACTTCCCAAACCAAAGTTGCTCTGATACCACTTGATGCGCCCCTAGGATGCTCTTTGGTTGATTGGGAGAGGATATATCCTTGCAAGAACGAATCAGAGACTCAAGTTCTTCAAGGTTTGTGGATTGAATGGTGACACAAGAGGGATGGATGATCTCTTGATACTCCTAGGCGACTGATCTGGATATGACACACCAAATAAGAAGCCCTTAACTCTGGATATTACACACCAGAAACCTTCAACTCGTCAAAGACAAGAGAGAAGAGAGAAAACTAGGTTTTTGATAAAAGATTGCGTGCCTACAATAGGGTTAGGGAAAACCCTTAAAAAAAGAAACCAGAGAACATACTCTCTAGGGTTTCGAAAACATTAAAATGGAAACTATAGTTTATAACATAACATAAGCTTAAAAATAAAAGGACTTATGCTAGTCTTGGGCCGAGATAGGGCCTAAGTGATTTGTAAGACAAGTCATGGCCACATTAAAAACCTTCCTCGGGAAAACCTCGTGGGACAAAACCAAAAGCAAGGAAAAGAGCACACAGCAAATGTCTTGCCTAGACACTAACTCAGCTTGATGTAGAGATAGCTTGAATGGTGATCAAGATATCTCGGATCAAACCTTGTCCAAGACTTTCTTCTTGTTCTGGATGTGAAGTGAGTAATCCGACATCAGTCTCCTTAAGTTTCTTGACTCTGGAACGAGTCATGGGACCTTCTGGAATGGTCAGAGCATCATCACCAGGCTGCTGGTGCATTGTGGCATCATGGGGCTTGTCTAAGATCTCTTTGCCCTCTTTTGTAATCTGGTCCATGATCACATCATATTCCTTGGTGCTTTCCATGATCACATCACTATCTTAGTTTAAGTTTAGACTATGGTTTTTATTTCATTATGATTCTCGAAACCTAAAGGAGCCTGTTCCTTGGTTTCTATTTAAACTCGTGTAAACATCATTCTAAGGCACGCAGTCTTTTATTCTAAACCTTTTGTATTCTCTCTTTCTCTTTGATCTTTGTCGAGTGCAAGAGCTTGCTGGTGAGTCATATCCAGCGTCTAAGGGTTCTAGTTTGGTGTGTCATATTCGATCTAGTGCCTAGGAGTATCAAGGAGATCATCCACACCTCTTTGTGTCACCAATCGATCCACAAGCCTTGGTAAACTTGAGTTCTTTGGTTCGTTTACGCAAGGATCTATCACAAACAATCCAGAGAAGCATCCTAGGAACGTGTTAAGTGGTATCAGAGCATCTCTGGAAGGGGAGTTCTCGTTATCCTTTCTGTTTTCGATCCCATCTTTTCATATTCTCTTAAGTTTTTGATCGATTTGTGTTTTGTGTTGATTATAACGAGTGATCTGCTCTTGTTCTTGGGTTTATCGATTGATCTATTCATCCTTGTGAGTTCTATTGATAAATCTGATCGTTTGATTGATAAAACTGAGAAATCTAAAAGTGTGTTCATCGATTCAATCTGTGATCGGTTCATCTACTCTGTTGTTGTGATTGATCATTGTTCTCTGATCTGAAAATCAATTCATCTATTCTTATACTGGTTCTAAATCGATTGATCTTTGTTTACTTCGTGGAAAGTTGATTGATTTACAAGTCTAGATCACGGATTTTTTTGAAAACCGTTTCGAATACTTGTTGTTTATCTTACAAGTTTGTGATCTCGAAATTGAAAAGTTTGCTTGTGTTTTGGTCCACTCTATTGATTCATAGATCATCAAACTGTATTAGAACCTTATTCGATTGTGTCTTTGATAAGTTTTCTGATCTTTGTTTGATCAAAATCCTTTGGAGTAATCGATTTGAATCCGTTACTTGTTGATCAAGTTTCTGTTTCGAAAATTCTTGTTCAACTAAACTTGTTTCCTTTTGTCGTTTTGATTTGAACTCTTTACTGGTTGAGTGTTTTATTTGTTCCAGGAACAATGGGGAATGAATCAGATGAGGAAGCCGCACTGATGAGAAGGAACAAGCTGTTGATGGAGGCCATGACCCAACAACTCAATCAGACTATGATCTCAACCATGGGAGACTTGATGAAGGCTAACATTAAGGAGTTGAGAGATGAACTTATGCAAGAGATCCGGCAAACTACTGGTCAAGGTACTAGCAATGAGCCTAGAAGAGAAAGGGCAACCCCCACACGCCAAGAACATGCTGGTTCCCAAGAGACTGACAACTACTATTAACGCTATCATAGTTCTGCTTCTAGAGAAAGCAGGAGAAGGCAGAGGCGTGATCATGATGGTAGGAGACACCAAAGGGATGAGTTTGCTGGACCAAAACTAAAGATACCCCCTTTCCATGGCAAGGCTGATCTGGATGCCTATTTGGAATGGGAATAGAAGATATACTTGGTCTTTGATTGTCAGCACTACACTCAAGCTCAAAAGATACAACTAGCAGCCACTCAGTTCTATGATTATGCTTTGAGCTGGTGGGATCAGTTGGTAACCACTAGGAGACGAAACCAGGAGAATCCAGTTGAATCATGGCATGAGATGAAATCAATCATGCGCAAACGGTTTGTCCCAAGTCATTATCACCGTGATCTACATCAGAAACTAAGGAAGCTCACTCAAGGATCAAGGACCGTAGAAGAATACTTTCAAGAGATGGAGCTACTGATGTTGAGAGCAAACATTTCTGAAGATAGAGAAGCCACTAGGTCTCGGTTTCTAGGAGGACTCAACCGAGAGATCCAAGACAATGTGGAGATGCAACACTATGTTGAGCTAGAAGAGATGTTGCACAAAGCTATACTTGTGGAACAACAACTCAAGAGGAAGGGACACTCTCGTTCCAACTATGGAGCCTCAAGGTATCTAACACCTAAAGAGGAGAAACCAGCCTACACTAAGGAAAATAAGCCATATCCTAAAGAAGAAACAAAACCAAGTGCCATATTTGGGAAAGATAAAGGAAAGGCCAAAGCTACCAGTTCAAGAGCTAGGGATGTCAAGTGCTTCAAGTGCCAAGGAAGAGGGCACTATGCCAATGAGTGCACCAACAAACGCATCATGATCTTATTGGAGAATGGAGAGTATGAGTCTGAGGACTACAGATCCGAGTATGATCATGAGGAGTCTGAGGAAGAATATGAAGAAGAACCAGTAAGAGGAAGATTGTTGGTGGCTAGAAGTCTCTTGAACCTACAAACCAAGACTAAGGAACTTGAGCAACGTGAAAACCTTTTCTATACGAGGTGTTTGGTGCAAGGAAAGGTTAGTAGTCTCATTGTGGATGGTGGAAGCTGTGTTAATGTTGCTAGTGAAACAATGGTAAAGAAGTTGGGACTGAAAGTTCAAAGACATCCAAAACCATACCGGCTACAATGGCTCAATGAGGAAGGTGAGATGAAGGTGTCCAGTGAAGTGATGGTACCTCTAGCCATTGGAAGATATGAGGATGAAGTCCTGTGTGATGTGTTACCAATGGAAGCAAGTCACATCCTCCTTGGACGGCCTTGGCAGTCAGATAGGCGTATGGTACATTATGGCTATACCAATAAGCATTCCTTTGAGTACAAAGGAAGGAAAACTACCTTGGTACCCCTAACTCCTAAGGAGGTTCAAAGTTTTCAGAGAAAAAGTGCTTGAGTGATGATGAACGAGTATGAAGATGAAGTGGATGAGACTTGGTGATAAAGGAACGAGATTGATGACAGAGAGAGAGTGAGATTCTTGAGAGATTAGAGAGTCTAAGAGAGTATATGAGAGATTATGAGACTTAAGTAACCAGAGATTGAAGAATAGAGAGTATTGGAGACTAAGAGATTATGAAGGAGAGAAACTCCCTGCTTATTTATTAACCATCGACATACAAGTGTATAAATAGGAAAGGAGAGCTACTCTAGGGTTTACAAAATATCAGAGCAAGCATGTGGAGTCAAGGGAAGGTTTGAAACGAATGGACAAGGGGCTTTACACGCTTGGAGACAGCCTGGCTGGTCAAGGGAGAACTTGGCTGGGAATCGCCCACCAAGGTTAATGCATCTATCCAGTGAACAGTCCAGGTTCATAGTCCAAGCTCCCCTTCCTTTCCAGCCTGTAAAGGCATAAACCTTATCCAAAACAAGCAGCATCTCGCAGATCCTTTCCAAGATGCCATTCTGATCCCATCTTCTTCTACAAACCATCCGAGACTCCTTCTTCACCATTCAAGCTTCTATATGACTTTGGATGCAAGGTAAGTCATGGGGTTGTACGGATTTAGGGTTTGGTCCGTACAACTTGACCCGGTTTTTGCACAAACCCAAAATGTTCCCAAATGGTCGAGAAATAAGTTTCCCGGGTCGACCCGTCCGTACGGTTCGTACAGTCCGTACGGCCGTACAGTACGGACGCCCCAACTTTGCACATTGATCCAATTGATCCCAAACTTCTCCCAAGCCTTCTTCCTTCATAGTAAACCCTTCTTGAACCTTGTTCTAGCTCTGCATAAGCTTCTGGACCCTCCTTAGATCTTGATCAGTCTCTAAGTGGGTTTTGCCCAAGCTTTGCACATTAACCTTTAGTTAGATGGTTTATCACTTCAGGTTAACACTCCCCCTCAAGCTTGACTCTATAGATCCTGAGTCAAGCTTGGAACCCTGAAGTCCCTCCTCGTTAAAACCTTACCAAAGAAAACCCTCCTTAGGGATAAAACCTTGGCAAGGAAAGAGTAAGTTCTTTCAAGGCCTATGGATTGGCCATTGAGCCTTTGTGCCTTAGAACCAGTGTGGTTGGACACAAAGGACTCTGGATCGTGGCCTAAACTCGTGCAGCCAACAACACAAGGCTTGCACACTCATAGAACTCGGCTTGACCTCTTCATAGACCCGGTTTGGGTCTCCCCCTCTCAACTGACTTCAAGGACACCTTAGAGAAGCTAGGAAACGACCATGATCATCTTCTGTGAGGCTCAAGCACTGATAAAGGTACCTTTTTGTTTAGATGAGGAGTGACTGCCTTATCACTTGAATCCCCCACACTTGGCCGGTTGCAACCTCTTCATGGCAACACCCAACTCTGATGGGAGGTTGTGTGGAACCTTCAGCCTCATTTTTCAATCACCTCACCACAGAGGCCGCATTGAAACTGAGCTTTCATGGACACACAACCAAGACTGCTCTGAACAGTCTCTTTGCATAGACATGCCACTGCCTAGACCCGGTTAGATGATCCTTTGTTGAAGTCCTTGCACGGCTTGATACTGGACCATGGATCACGTACATTTAGACTCCCCCTCAAGCTTAACTCCGAGACTATGGGAGGAGCTAAGCTTGTGAGATTAGTGTATACAGTTCCATGGTCTTAAGGAACCATCAGTCTTTACAAGACTTGATGTCCTAACCCTTGTGAGTTTTGGCTCTCTTCCTTATACCAGGAAAAAATGGTGTTTGAATCACCTTAATAGCCCTCAGACGGTAGTCTCTCATTGTATGATAACCCACTCTACACTTCTTGTAGACTTTGGGACTGACACGTCCATGTGGTATCATACAATGGCATCATCCTCTCATTGCATATTCAATCACACTACACTTCCTGTAGTTTGTGGACTGACTCGTCCAGTGATGATATGCAATGGCATTAGATCAGTATCTTGTCACCTTGGTTTGGTTTGTCACTGTACTTCTTGTATACCTAACATCATCACAACTCAATGCAAGATTAGATCATCCCATTGGGACCAAACCAAGATCACACATCCGGTTTGATCACCAATGCCTCAACAAGCTATGATCTTGAAACAAGCTAATCACAAGAACAAGATCAAGCACATTTCAATCTCTAAAGTTCAATGTATGCTTTTAACAATACACTGACACTTTAGGCTTTAATTTCATGCAGCAATAGATGTATGCAACAACTCAACATACTATATGAATGCAATAGGTTCAATCCGAGAGCTACAAGAGACTATGCACACCAGTTCCAATCAAAACCAATGATGCAAGCAACCTAGACAGCTTCTAAATGATGCAAGCAAACACTGATGGATTAAACAAAGGCATTAGAACCAGTATGCAACCGGATTGAACTTAAACAGAATGAGATATGCTTGTGCAAAACAGATTATCAAAACCATGAAACAAGATCTTAGACAACTTCTAAATGCTTCAATGCAACCATGATGGATAAGCTAAGGCACAAGCGACCAGGAACACTCTACAATGCAATAAACAAGACAGGAGATCCTGGGACACAAACACCACTCAATGCACAACTAAACAAAGACACAAGCTCTTATTAAGGGTTTAGAAGGTTTGCTTACAACCCAAGGAATCTGAGCTGATTCCTTGAACCTCCATGGACACGGTTCATCTGAACTTGGCAGGTTTGAGATGTGGGTTAAGCACCCAACACCTCTCCTTGGTGTGTCCATCCCTCTTGCAATGCTCGCACTTGAAACCCCTTATGTCCTCCCTCTTGTAAGCCTCCTTGTTGGACTGAGGATCTGCTTCAGCTTGTGAAGCAAGGAGAGGACTCTCCTTTGCTTCAAACAATCCGTGTGAACCTTCCTCCTTTTGCACTTAGGAACACACCTCTTCAAGCGTGGGAAGCTTCTCAGACCTTAGGATATGCTTGATAAGGTCATTGAAGGAAGGACTGAGGGTTAAGAGCAGACCAAACACCTTGTCTTGCTCCCTTCTTTCATTCAACACCTCTGGATCAATAGATTGAGGTCTCAGCATCTCTAGTTCAGACTAAAGAGCTCTGAACTTTCCCAGATGAACCGTGAACTCCTGATTCTCTTGGGACAGGTTGTTGATGGCTCTCTTGATTTCAAAGACTCGGCTGAGGTTAGAGATGTTACCATAGATCTTGTTTAAGGTTTCCCAAAGCTCCTTAGCACTCTCACAGTATGAGTAGGCTTCAAGGTTAGATCTTTCTAAGGAGCTTTGGAGAAAGGTCAAGACCAGGTAGTTATCTTGCTGCCACTTCTCTTCCGAGACAGTAAGAGAGCCAGTATCACCACTGGATGAACTCTCTTGAGAGGCAACCGCTTTGGAGGAGTTTGGAGCACCTGAGATGCAATGGCTCCATAACCCCTTTCCACCAAGGGCTGTCTTCACCAGGCGTGACCAGAGAAGGTAGTTGGGACCTTTGAGGATGACTGGAATGACAATGGCTCTGGAAGACTCCATCTTGAGGTCGGATATGAGCTAGACTGTCTTCTTTGTCTTCAAAGGTGTGGACTTTAGATCCGGATGAACTGGATCTGGAAAGGAGAGATCTTTTGAGCTTGTGATTGATGTGAAAGCTTCACCAGGAGACTGAGCAACCTGGCTCTGATACCATGAAAGTTTTCAGAGAACAAGTGCTTGAGTGATGATGAACGAGTATGAAGATGAAGTGGATGAGACTTGATGATAAAGGAACGAGATTGATGAGAGAGAGAGAGTGAGATTCTTGAGAGATTAGAGAGTCTAAGAGAGTATATGAGAGATTATGAGACTTAAGTAACCAGAGATTGAAGAATAGAGAGTAGGAGACTAAGAGATTATGAAGGAGAGAAACTCTCTGCTTATTTATTAACCATCGACGTACAAGTGTATAAATAGGAAAGGAGAGCTACTCTAGGGTTTACAAAATATCAGAGCAAGCATGTGGAGTCAAGGGAAGGTTTGAAACGAATGGACAAGGGGCTTTACACGCTTGGAGACAGCCTGGCTGGTCAAGGGAGAACTTGGCTGAGAATCGCCCACCAAGGTTAATGCATCTATCCAGTGAACAGTCCGGGTTCATAGTCCAAGCTCCCCTTCCTTTCCAGCCTGTAAAGGCATAAACCTTATCCACAACAAGCAGCATCTCGCAGATCCTTTCCAAGATGTCATTCTGATCCCATCTTCTTCTACAAACCATCCGAGACTCCTTCACCATTCAAGCTTCTCTATGACTTGGGATGCAAGGTAAGTCATGGGGTTGTACGGATTTAGGGTTTGGTCCGTACAACTTGACCCGGTTTTTGCACAAACCCAAAATGTTCCCAAATGGTCGAGAAATAAGTTTCTCGGGTCGACCCGTCCGTACAGTCCGTACAGCCGTACAGTACGGACGCCCCAACTTTGCACATTGATCCAATTGATCCCAAACTTCTCCCAAGCCTTCTTCCTTCATAGTAAACCCTTCTTAAACCTTGTTCTAGCTCTGCATAAGCTTCTGGACCCTCCTTAGACCTTGATCAGTCTCTAAGTGGGTTTTGCCCAAGCTTTGCACATTAACCTTTAGTGATAGGGTTTATCGCTTCAGGTTAACAATTATGGCTATACCAATAAGCATTCCTTTGAGTTCAAAGGAAGGAAAACTACCTTGGTACCCCTAACTCCTAAGGAGGTTCAACAAGATCAAATCCAGCTCCAAAAGAAGAAAGAAATCAACCTCAAACCAGATCAAAGCAAGCAGCATAACGTCTATGCCAAACAGGGAGAAATCAAAAGAACTCTATACTCTCAAACTCCTGTTCTATTGCTTGTCTTTAAAGAATCTCTACTAACCATCACTGATCTCCCACCGGCATACCCGAGTGAACTTGTCTGTCTTTTACAGGAATATGATGATGTCTTTCCAGAAGATAATCCCAAAGGTCTTCCACCAGTAAGAGGGATTGAGCACCAAATTGATTTTGTTCCTGGATCAACACTCCCAAACCGTCCAGCCTACAGAACTAATCCGGTTGAGACTAAGGAATTGCAAAGGCAAGTAGAAGAACTGATGGAGAAGGGCCACATCCGAGAAAGCTTGAGCCCATGTGCAGTTCCAGTGCTTCTTGTGCCTAAGAAAGATGGTAGCTGGTGCATGTGTGTTGATTGTAGAGCAATCAACAACATAACAGTGAAGTATCGCCACCCTATTCCTAGACTAGATGACATGTTAGATGAATTACATGGCTCATGCATTTTCTCTAAGATAGATTTGAAGAGTGGATTAAGAGCTTTTAAGATCTTAGACGAATAAGTAACAAGAACAAGACTAGAAACAGATTTGATGAAAGAAAGACCCGGTTTAGACTAAGAACTAAGAAGATTAATGAAAGACTACGAAGAACATTATGAGATCGAAAGTTTAGAGAGAACTGTATGATTTATTCATCCACTCGGGGTATGCTTATATAGAGAGAGTTACAAGGGTTTTTATAAAGCAGAGGAAAAAGATGTGGCTTTGGTTGAGGGGAGGGCGCGCCTAATTCAAACTGAGGCTTCCTGGCCAAGTAAATGGCATCAGCATCTTTGACAAGATGCTGATCCTTCCAGCCCATGCCAGCCTGTCCACGCGGTTCTCCTCTTCCTTTCCAACAGATGGATAAGCTTACATTCCAAGTAAACCAGTCGCTTAACTTTGGTTTTACCCGAATGGTAAAAACTGGTCGAATGCTTTTGGTCGACCTTGTACGGCCTGTACGGCCTGTACGGCCTGTACGGCCTTGTACGGCCTGTACGGCCTTGTACGGACAAGGTCGACCCAAACCCTTCTCCTCTCTTCTTTCTAATCAACCCCAAAGTGGATACCACAACTTAACACTCCCCCTCAAGCTTGACCATGTGGAACAAGTCAACCTTGGAAGGCTATGGGATCTCCCTCATTAAAAACCTCACCAAAGAGAAAACCCTTGTTGGGATAAAACCCTTTGATGAGGGAAAAAGAGTAGAGACCCCATAACAGGGGATTAGCTAAGTTGGGTTAGATCAATGAGTCCCAACCTCACATGGATGGACTCCATTGTCTTTTGTCTAGCAGCCTTTGTAAACACATCCGCCAACTGATCCTCACTCCTTGTATAGCATGGCAATATCACACCCAAACCAATCATCTGTCTCACCTTGTGGCAATCGACCTCAATGTGCTTGGTTCTTTCATGGAAGACTGAGTTGGAAGCTATATGAATCGCTGCTTGATTATCACAATGCATAGTCATTGGTGTAGACTGATCAACCTCCACATGCTTCAAGATGCCTTTGATCCACACCAGCTCGTTTGTAAGCTTCAACATTGCCCTATACTCAGCTTCAGCACTGGAGCAAGAGACCACCTTCTGCTTCTTGCTCTTCCAGGTAACTAGGTTCCCACCTATGAAGGTACAATATCCAGTGGTTGACTTCCTGTCCAGCCTATCTCCTGCCCAATCCGCATCACAATAGCCCACCACTTCTGTGCTCTTATTGCATCCCATCCATACTCCAAGGTTTGGTGATCCATTTAGATACATCAGGATCCTCTCAACCATGTGCCAATGATGTTCCTTTGGAACTTGCATGTGTTGACTCACCTGATTCACAGCAAAACATATATCAGGTCGGGTAATGGTAAGATAGATCAACTTACCAACAAGCTTCCTATAAAGCTTAGGATCATGGAATGACCGGTTGTCTTCAACTCCCCCTCACGAGGAACCTTGTACCCATCCTCTAGTGGCATCTTTGCTGTCTTCCCTCCATGTTTCCCTGCATCTTTCAAGAGATCAAGTGTATACTTTCTTTGGGACAGAAACAAACCTTCCTTGGATCTACATATCTCAATACCAAGAAAGTATTTCATCTCTCCCAAGTCTTTAATTTCAAACACAGATTTAAGGAAGTCTTTAGTGGATTGGATACCTGCCTTGTCACTTCCTGTGATGATGATATCATCAACATACACAAGAAGGACAACTATACCTGATGTGGTCGGGAGAGTGAATAAGGTATGATCCAGTTCAGATTTCTTGAACCCTTTGCCATTAAGAGTAGTGCTCAACTTGTTGTACCAGGCTCTAGGAGATTGTTTGAGACCATAGATTGCCTTCTTGAGCCGGAGTTCAAGCTCTCCTTGAAGAAAGGCATTCTTCACATCCATTTGCCATAGACCCCACTCAAGGTTAACCGCAAGAGACAGAATGATTCTAATGGTGTGAAGCTTTGCAACTGGTGCAAAGGTATCCACATGATCTTCTCCATAGGTTTGGGTGAAGCCTCTTGCAACCAACCTAGTTTTCTTTCTATCAATCTTTCCATTCGCCAAGTATTTGATGGTAAAGATCCATCTACTAGTTACTGCCTTCTTCCCTTTTGGCAACTCACTTTCATACCATGTGTCATTCTTGATCATTGCACTTGCCTCAGCACCAACTGACTCCTTCCATTCCTTATCTTTAATTGCTTACTCATAGGATCTTGGTATGTAGCTCTCATCTAGGCTGACCATGAAGGAACAATGCTCTTCTGGATACTGAGTAAAAGAGCAGACCACTTGAGATGGGTGCGCAACAGCTTGGGCATTATAGTAGACCCTAGTGTTGACCCAATCAGATGGTGGTCTTCTTATCCTAGAGCTTCTCCTCAACTGTTGTTGCTGTTCTACTTCCCCTCCTTCAGGTTCTTCTTCCTCTTGATGATCAGGGCTTGGACTTCTCTGACCTTCTTGAGCATCTCCACTTTGATCATGAGACGCTGAACTTCTATCTTCCTCTGGAGAATCATCAAACTCCTCTTGACCTGAATCAAACTCTCCACTTCTGTCAGAGCTTCCACCTTCCTGATCTTCAGTGTTTCCCCCCTCATGATCAAGGTGGGGAGACTGATTTGCTTCATTTTTCCCTGTTGAACCACTTCCATTCGGGTTCTTGGTCACTCCAATGCCAAGACCTTCCAAGATAATTCTAAGAGTTGCTGCCTTATCCGAGGTAAGGTCCTTCAACTCTTCTTGATTCTTCTCCTCATAATACCCCCTTTCTTCTATGAACTTGACATCCCTAGACACCAGAACTCTTCTTGCCACCGTATCATAGCACTTGTATCCCTTCTGAGTTGTGGAGTAGCCTATAAACATTGCCTTTGTACTCTTGACTTCTAACTTGTTTCTCATCTATCCAGGAATCAACACATAGCAGAGGCAGCCAAAGACCCGTAGATAGTCCACTGATGGTTTATACTTGTTTAGAACTTCAAAGGGGGCTTGATCATTCAGTACCTTTGTAGGTGTCCGGTTGATGAGATAGCAAGCAGTAGTTACAACATCACTTCAAAATCTCTTAGGCACATTTGCTTGAAACATTAAGGACCTTGCGATCTCCATGAGATGGCGATTCTTCCTCTCAGCCACTCCATTTTGCTGAGGAGTGTAAGGGAAACTGGTCTGGTGAAGGATCCCATGACGAGCTAAGTGATCCTTGAAGCATGACTTCTGTACTCTCCTCCATTATCTGATCTAAAAATTTTAAACTTGGCATGATAATGGTTAGTCACATAGGATTGAAAGTTTTTAAATGCTTCAAGGACTCTATCTTTAGATGGAATGAGTGTTAACCAGGTGTATTTGGATTTTTCATCAATGAATGTCACAAAATACTTATGATTATCCCTAGATATGCAAGGAGCAGTCCAAACATCAGAATGAATTAAATCAAAGCACTTCTCATAAACAGTAGATGATCTTGGAAAGACATTCTTACAATGCTTGCCTAAAATGCAAGCTTCACACTCATTATTTTCGAAAACAACACCTGGTAACATCAAGTTCAAAGCTCTAACATGAGGATGTCCTAGTCCAGCATGCCACAAAGCATTCTTATTCAACGCAGAAGAAACAGTAGTAAATGAACAACTAAAATTAGAAACAGGATCAAGCTCTTCAAGCATATATAACTCGCCCTTGGTAACTCCTTTTCCAATCATCCTTTGGCTCTCAATATCCTGAAACTCAACCTCGCTAGGACTGAATATCACTTTACAATTAAAATCATTAGTGCATTTCTTAACTGATATCAGGTTTGAAGTGAATTCAGGCATATAGAAAGCTCTTGAGTTTTTACTAAACAGTTTTAGATTTCCCACTCCTCTAATAGGAATCTTATCACCATTAGCAATCATGACATGACCATTAGCTGGTTCAATATCTTTGATCAGATTGGTGTCACTTATCATGTGATGGGAGTGAAAAATTGAGTAGAAACAGAGAATGAACGGATGGA
>CAJHQP010008789.1:0-25249 GCA_905132765.1 Moricandia arvensis
TAGTGCAGATGCACTCTCAAGAAGGTACACTGTCTTAACTTATATGGAAACAAAGCTTTTGGGGTTTGAACACATTAAGTCTTGTTATGTTAACGATCCTGACTTTCAAAAGGCCTATAAGGATACTGGAAAACATTCCAATGGCAAGTATTATCAGTTGAAAGGATTCCTTTTCTATGATAATCGGTTATGTATACCTTGTTGTACTCTTAGGGAGTTGTATGTCAGGAGGCTCTTGGAAGAGGATTGATGGGCCACTTTGGTATTTCCAACGCACTAACCACCTTGCACGACCACTTCTACTGGCCAGGTATGAAGAAAGACGTGGAAAAGATGTGCTCCAAATGTGTCATGTGCAAGCATACCAAATCCAAGGTCCAGTCGACAGGTTTGTATACTCCTCTCCTTATCCCTGATTATACATGGGTTAACATCTCTATTGACTTTGTGTTAGGCTAGCCTAGGACAAGGAAATGTAGAGAGAGCATCTTTGTAGTTGTGAATAGGTTCTCTAAGATGGCACATTACATTTTTTGCCACAAAACTGATGATGCAATCATGGTAGCTGAATTATTCTTTAGGAAAGTTGTTAGATTGCATGAAATGCCTAGGACAATTGTGTCAGATAGGGACTTGATATTCCTAAGTCACTTCTAGAAGACTTTATGCGGAAAGTTAGGGACTAGATTACTCTTTTCAAAAATATGTCACCCACAAACTGATGGCCAAACTGAAACAGTCAATAGGACTTTGTCTACTTTGTTGCATGCTATAATCAGTAAGAACATTAAAACTTAGGAAGACAGTTACCTCAAGTAGAGTTTTCATATAATAGGTCGATGTATTCAGCAACTAAACTTACTCCATTTCAGATTGTTTATGGATTCAATCCATTGTCTCCATTAGACTTGTTTGCTTTACCCTTGAAGAACAAGCTAACTGTGATGGCAATGAGAAGGCTGAGTTTGTTAGATCTTTGCATGAAATAGGTTAAGATGAACATTGAGGCACACACAAAAGTGTATGCAAGGAAAAATAATAAATGCAAGAAGGAGTTGGTTCTAGAACCAGGTGACCTCGTGTGAATTCATTTGAGGAAGGATAGGTTTCCTAATGAGAGGAAGTCTACGTTGATACCACACCTGGTTGGTCCCATTAGAGTGTTGAAAAGAATCAACAACAATGCTTACCAACTTGATCTCCAAGGTAAGCATTACATTAGCTCAACATTCAATGTGTCTGACTTGATCTCTCTTGTTGCAGATGAACTGGTTTGGTCCCATTAAAGTGTTGAAAGAATCAACAACAATTCTTACCAACTTCATCTCCAATGTAAGTATTCCATTAACTCAACATTCAATGTGTCTGACTTGATGTCTCTTGTTGCAGATGAACTGGATTTGAGGTCAAATCATTTTACAGGAGGAGGAGATGGCTGAACTCAACCGTTGCCGTTTTACGATCAATTCAAACTTTATACGAGGAGACGAGTTCTTACAGTAAAGTTCCAACGTCAATCTTGATGGGAATGAAACAAGAAAGAGTTTGATCTGATTTTTAAGGAGGGAGTTACGAGGACAGGATGAAAACAGAATGGTTGATCCAACTTGCCGAACGGGCGAGTTACGTTGCTTTTTGGCCCAACTTGCCCTTTCGGCGAGTTGGATTGCTCCAACTCGCTGAACGGGCGAGTTGGTCATCTTGCTCTATCTAACTCGCTCATTTGGTGAGTTGGTCATTTTGTTCGATCCAACTCACCCGTTCAGCGAGTTGGTCATTTTGTTCGATCCAACTTGCCCGTTCGGCTAGTTGGTCATCTTGTTCGATCCAACTCGCCCGTTTGGTGAGTTGGTCGTTTTGTTCGATCCAACTCGCCCGTTCGGCGAGTTGGACGGCTTGGTTGGCCAACTCTTCTGTTTGGCGAGTTGAACAATCGAGCCTTATAGTCGTTTTGTTGTTTCGATGCTCGTTGATCTGTTTGTCTGAGGCCTAGAGTAACCTTTCTCGGAGACTTATTGTGTGAACCCTCCTTTGGAATCCTTATTAACTCGATTTCGATTTTCATGCTCTTTTTCATAATTTTATCTCTTTCTTTTCTAAGAGGATATTTCTCAAGAAATTTCTGACATTGATTTTGTTGTACCGATTTTGAGCCCAACAAACCTCACCTTGGAGACAAGGCCAATATGAATTATTGATAAGATGGAAAAAGCAAAAAGGAAGAAAGTGATCCAAATGGTTAAAGTCGGTTGGGATTGCATTAAGAAAGAGGAATCATGTTGGGAAACCGAAGCTGAGATGAAGGCCTATTTTCCAGAATGGTTCAACTAGTTTGAGAGTGTAGTATCACTTCGTCTGGATTCGGGGACGAATCCCTATCAAATGGGCGAGACTTGTAGGACCCCCGATCCTAGATAGGATCTTTCGGACGGACCATGGGATTAGGGACGAATCCCTATCAAGTGGCCGAGACTTCGTCGTTGTTTACAGTGTCAATGCGAGCTGCGAGTTTATCTTCCATACTTCCAGACATCTTTTTGATCAAGCGTTTGCGGTCTTGAGTAACTGTAGTCCACCCGTTCTCCTTCTAGCCCCAAACGATGGGAATCAAAATTCACACTATCAAATTTGTTAACGGAAGAAAGAGTAGATTTTATTGAGGTTTGGATTCTATGTGAGGGACAACGACACGTGATCAAATAAATGTGGAAAATTACAAAAAGACAACAAAACAAATATATAAAAACTAGAGCTTTATTTCTTCCAAAGGTAAAAAATACAAGGAGTTCGTCTGGATGTTAAATTACAATGGAAATCAAGATACACGTGTAGAAAGATCTAACTGAGTTTATTAGCATAACCACCTATGTCGAGAAAACCTATGTGAGCCACAACTCGTTTAACAAAATATGAAAAGATGCGAAAAAAGTTTTTTATTGATTTTGACCAGGCCTTATGAAAGGTTGCCAATGTAACCTTTCGGGCATCAGGCCGAAGGTAGTTCAGTTTAAAAGGTTTGAACAGGAGATCGAACTGCTTTTGCTAGTTTGTCTAGTAATCGAGTGCAAAAAACAAAGCATGTTGAGAATAATACTTAAGGTTTCTAAGTGTAGAGAGTTCTAAAAGCCTAAAATCATTATTTTCTTCTCTTCCCCGGATGTGCTTATATATGCTCCAGAGTTGGCTGACGTTCCTTACCTACCATCTATTGATATTTATCCTCTCCAAAGATTTTTCCTTATTTGCTCGAGATTTGAGTTTATTCTCAGAAATCTTCCATTTATTCTCTTTTTCCTTATTCTTCTCCAAGCCAAGTAAATTGGCATTGCGATGTGGGCTGGTTCCTACAAAACCTTCCGCAAGAACGTTTTTCCGATCTTTTCATGTTTGAATATAAACTCTTTCATTAACTTTTCTGGGATGAAATATACAAAGTTTTGTTCTCATATCCTTATTTAAATAAGCTCGGCTTATGCAGTGTACTTTCTTCGACATTTCCAGCTTATATTTATTTAAGGCATTTTTTCTCAGACGAGTTTAGCCGTTTATTTCGTCGCGACCGATTTTTACCCCAAATTTTTGTTTTTGATCTGGACCACCTTGTGGTATCAAAAACTTCTATCTCTATTTGGTTTCAGACCACAATTAGTGGCATCAAATCTTCTATCAATTTTTTTTTGTTGTGACATATCATATGGGAAGGAATCGAGAGTTCATTGAAGATATAAAGACCAAACTCCTCTGCGAAATGCATGATGTATTCCAAAAGATGAAGGTTTGTATGACTGAAAATATAAGGAGTCTTGAAGCTACCATGAATCATATGGTGGAGATAGTGAGAAAGATAAACATTGGTGATGGGAAAGCCAATGATGGTACTGTATCTTATTTGGCACGAACCGTTTCGTCTTACACAATTTTATCAATCGATTAATCACATACATCACCAGCAAGACAAGCTCGATCAACTCGGATCAGTCACTAACATCACACTTTTTGGTGTGAGAAACGACACAGACACAAGAGGAAGAGAAGGAAGATCTCACCAACAGAGAAAAGGAGGAAAACAATGCAAACAAAGAGGAAGAAGCAACAACAAGAAATTAAGCCTACAAATCAAGTGTTTGCATGGAAAGATAAACAAGCTTTCATAAGAACCTTGAGGACAAGGTTCATGTTGAATGGAATTGTAACACCCGTCTCCTCTTCTCTCGAGAAGAGCGTGTTACTTACAGTACAATGCGAATTAAAGTCTGAATAAAAAACGTGAACCACTTATCAAAGTACTTAATAAAATAAGTAATGAAAAAAAACTTTTAAAATACATGATAAATTAATTTCACAAAAACCCTATTAAAATCTCAACAAGATACCAAACCGTCCAGATATCCAACTATTTGTCATGCTCATCTGCAAGGGGGAGAAAGAGGGGTGTGTAACAGAGGAGTCACTCAATGACGTATGAGATGTTAAACCGCAAACCACTGACTCAGTAGGCTTAGCTATAACATGAAGCCAACACAGTGCCTACTACACCACACAAAACAATCTATGCGTCTCACGCATATAATACAACCAATGTGCTGATAGTACATAGCTACTCTTTGCACCCCGCATTTCCTCATAAGGATATATGTATAACTCCAGGCGACTAGTACGGAAGTTCATCTCTGTACTCCCACCCTCTACGTGTTGGCGACTGATACAAACGTCTTTGTACCCCCACAATATCACTGCTCGTCGGCGGCTTACAAAAACATCTATGTGCACCCGCAATCACACTGCTCATCGGTGGCTTACACAAACGTCTTTGTGCACCCACAATCCACAAAAAATGAACTCATAATTTTATACATATGTATAGCACTTTTAACATCACTCAATCCACTCAACCGTTGAATCCTCTAACATCCTATATCTGGTTTAATCCTCGTTTATTAAGATTGACGTTTGGTGAGGAGTCGAGGTTCCTGGCAAAAACCTAACTTTTTTGGTGATTAAGTCATCTCATCTATTTTCCGAGCCACTTTCAATTTTTCGATATGGATAAGGTGAGGGCTACTTCGTTTAATCTCGTAATAGTTTATTACTACTATTATGGAAAGTTTAGTTCCAAAACATGTTCTGTCTCTGTGAATCGAGCCTGCATGAGAGTCTTGTTGGTTATTAATTTATTCTTGATTAGGTGATTGGACCTAGGTTTCAATAATGACTTGCTTCCGACGCAAGTAACTGGGAAGAGAGCACACAAACCTTCACGACACCTACTCTCGTTCGTATATCTTGGACAACAAAAACATGAGATGTTGAGATGTGTCTACGGTGGTGGGTGACTCACGGCCGTGACTGTAACATCCCAAAACTTGGGCTTTAAAATTTTTTAAAAGAAAAGCCTTGTCTACGGCCCATTAGGGTTAAGAACTAGGTTTCTCCTTCTTTTCTTATAAATAGAGGCAGCCTCCTTCTCTTTTCTCTCATCAGAAGCTTGAAGCGAAGCTTTGCAGAGAATTCACGGGAGACGAAAACCCTAGCCGTCAAGCTTCTTCTCCTCTCCCTCTTTCTCTCTGCGATCTCTCTCTTCTCTCTCTCCTCGCTGAGTGATGGTGCTGGACGCCGAGTGGTGGTGGTGGATGCCGAGGGGTGGTGCTGGACACCGAGGACGTGTGGTGGTGGTGTGTGTTGATCAGTTTTGGAAACTCTCAAATCTATTCTCATTTCTAGATCCAAAACCCTAGATCTCAGATCTATCCCTAAGGTGAGGTGATTCGAACCCATTTTTATTTTCTTGTCCTTTATATTGGTTGATGTTGGAACTAGGGTTTGTGTAGTCCTTGTTTGGAAGTTAAGTTGATTGATCATAATGGGAGTTAAGTTGTTAGATGAATGGATCATGTTGCATAAGAACCTTCACACTATTTAAAGGACTTATTGAACTGCCTTGTGTTGATGTTGATGATTGATGATGAATGATTTCTTGTGTGAATGGTTGTTATGTAATGATTTATGATCAATGATGATGAAAGCTAGGTTGCTAGAAAGAAGTGCACGCCTAGGTTAATAGTGAAGTTATGAATGAAAATATTACAATGGATTACAATTGGTATCATGTATGTGTGTATGTATGAATGGATGTAAAATGAAGTATGTGTGTGACACCGACAATGGGTGGCGTCTAATGAATGTGTCAAGGTTGAAAGTTAAGGTTAATGAGAAATATTAATGAGAAATGGAATGAGAAATGTGAATGAGAAATGTTAATGAGAAATGAAATGAGAAATGTGAATGAGAATGTGAATGAACATGTGAATGAGTAATGAGAATGTGAAATGAGAAATGAGAAATAAGAATGAATGATGATAAGAATGAATGTGATGCGTTGAGAGTACGTTGATTGTTACAATGAAAGAACTAGATGTGACAGGTTGTTAAAGGATAACCGGTTGTGAGATAACTTTGAATGTCAATAAGACTATTGGGTGTTGTACCCCGTCGATCAATTATGTTTGGGCGAAAGCCATCGATCAATTTGTTTGGGCGAAAGCCGTCGATCAATATGTTTGGGCGAATGTTGTCGATCAATTAAGCCAGGGCTATAACGAATGCCGTCGATCAGTTTTAGTGTGTTAGAACGCGTCGAAGAAGAAGGGTGGTAACGATGGGGAGGAAGCCATGGTTTACGGTATGAGTTAGCAGCGCTGTCGATAACGATTAGGATCGCTCGTGGCGGAGACAGGTCCGTAGGCGAATAGGTCATTAATGAATCTAGAGGTCTACAACACTTAAATATAAATCTATGTTGTGGCAGTGACTAAGTTCATTGTATTATGTGATTGCTAGGTTGATAGAAAAGCATGGAAATGATGTTGTGTGATATCGTGTGATGCATTTGAATGATTGATTGTAGTGGCTAGCCAGCTCCCGTTTCGCATTAAGTAGTATAGAGTTCATGCGGAGAGGCTGGTCTAGAATTGCTTCACTGAGTAACCCATTTACTCATGCCCTCCTTTCCATTTCCCTATGTGCAGGACTGTAAGTAGAAGTTTGTGTATATGGTTGGGTTGGTACTTGATCGAAGGATAATGCGTCTGATGACTCATGGGGCCAGTAACGGGACACGTTAGGTGGTCTAAAATGAGTAGACCCGTGTCCATAACTCCATGCTCTTAACCCCGAATCGGACCCGGGGAAGCGGGGTGTTACAATTGGTATCAGAGCCTAGGTCAAGATCCCTTAGTGCTAACCTAAGGGATCAGCATTACAAAGCCACCAACTATAGCTATACTTCTATTACGGTTCTGATCAGATCCATTTATTTGCAGGATTCTTCCCGTTTGATCTGTTTGTTGGTTTTAAAAAAGATTCTTAAACTCATTCATTGGTTTTTAAAAGAGATCTTGAATAAGTGTGAAAGTTTGTGTGCCTCCCTTTATTGATGAGTGTTGTGTGAAAGAAGTTTGTTTCGGTTTGGGATGTTATATTCGAAGTTTGGAGTTTTGAATTCGGGGACGAATTCCGAATGACATGGGGAGAGTTGTAACATCCCAAAACTTGGGCTTTAAATTTTTTTAAAAGAAAAGCCTTGTCTACAGCCCATTAGGGTTAAGACCTAGGTTTCTCCTTCTTTTCTTATAAATAGAGGCAGCCCCTTCTCTTTTCTCTTATCAGAAACTGAAGGGAAGCTCTGCAGAGAATTCCCGGGAGACGAAAGCCCTAGCCGTCAAGCTTCTTCTCCTCTCTCTCTCTGTGATCTCTCTATTCTCTCTCTCTCTCTCTCTTGGCCGCATACCTTCCTCTCTCTCTTCTCGCCGGTGCTTCTTATTTCCTCGCCGTGAGCCGCCGTGATCGCGAGTGGTGGTGGTTGAGTGCTATCGGTTTGGATTCTCTCAGATCTCTATTCCCGTTTCAAGATCCAGGTCTCTAGATCTCAGATGTATTCCTAAGGTGAGGTGATTCGAACCCAATTTTATTCTCATGTCCTTCATATTGGTTGATGTTGGAACTAGGGTTTTGATAATCCTTGTTTGAAAGTCAAGTTGTTAGATCATAATGTGAGTTAGGATGTTAGATGAATAGATCATGATGCATAAGAACCTCACACTGTTTAAAGGACTTAATGAACTGCCTTGTGTTGATGTGGATGATTGGTGATGAATGATTGCTTGTGTGTTGGTTGTTATATGATGATTGATGATGAATGATGATGAAAGCTAGGTTGCTATAAAGAAGTGCACGCCTAGGTTAATAGCGGATGTTGTGAATGAAAAGTATTACTATTGGTTACAATTGGAACCATGTATGTCTGGTTGTAAAGTGAAGTATGTCTGTGACACCGAAAATGGGTGGCGCCTAGTGAATGTGTTAAGGTGAAGTTAGGGTTAATAAGAAATGTGATTGAGAATTGAGTAATGAGAATGAGAAATGAGAATGTGAATGAGAAATGAGGATGTGGAATGAGAATCTGAATGAGAAATGAGGATGTGAAATGAGAATGAGTCATTGAACATGTTTGTAGTCATGTTTGTGACACCGAGAACGGGTGGCGTCTAGAGCGGGATGAGTCCCCTCGGGACAGTAGCCTAACATGAGGTACCCGCAGGAAGTTAAGTGACGAAAACCGTGAAAGGACGGTGACCGTGCGACGGTGGGATAGAAATAAGAAAGGGCCGTGAAAGGACAGTTACCGCGAAGGGGCGGGATCTAAGGGCCGTGAATGGACGATGACCGTGAGCAAACGGGATCGATGATGCGCCTTTAAGATCAAGTCAATGACGGTTTGGCGAGTGCCGGTTTGGCGAGTGCTGGTTTGGCGAATGCCGATTTGGCGAATGCCGGTTTGGTGAATGCCGGTTTGGCAAGTGCTGGTTTGGCAAGTACAGGTTTGGCATGCCGGTTTGGCGAATGCCGGTTTGGCGAATGCCGGTTTGGCGAATGCCGGTTTGGCGAATGCCGGTTTGGCGAATGCCGGTTTGGCTAGTGCCGGTTTGGCAAGAGATATGAATAATAAGTAATGATGAGTTACTAAAGAGAATGAATGAAATATGAAATGAGTAGGAGAAACTAGAGTGATAATGGTGAAGGCGTGTAAGACCATGGGTGACCGGGCAGTTGGCTTGGGGGCACTCGTGGATTAGAAGTCTAGAGGTCTAGAACACTTAAATATAAATTTATGTTGTGGCAGTGACTGAGTTCATTGTATTGTGTGATCGCTAAGTTGATAGAAAAGCATGGAAATGATGTTGTGTGATTCCGTATGATGCATTTGAATGATTGATTGATGTGGCTAGCCAGCTCCCATTTCGCATTAAGTAGCATAGAGTTCATGCGAAGAGGCTGGTCTAGAACCGCTTCATTGAGTAACCCATTTACTCATGCCCTCCTTTCCAGTTTCCTATGCGCAAGACTGTAAGTAGAAGTGTGTGGATATGGTTAGGTTGGTATTTGATTGAAGGATAATGCGTCCGATGACTCATGGGGCCAGTAACGGGGCACGTTGGGTGGTCTAAAATGAGTAGACCCGTGTCCATAACTCCATGTTCTTAACACAATACAATGAACTTAGTCACTGTCACAACATAGATTTATATTTAAGTGTTGTAGACCTCTTGACTCATTCATGACCTATTCGCCTGCGGACCTGTCTCCGCCACGAGCGACCCTAATTGTTATCGACAGCGCTGCTAACTCATACCGTAAACCACGGCTTCCTCCCCATCGTTACCACCCTTCTTCTTCGACGCGTTCTAACGCACAAAAACTGATCAACGGCTTTCATCATCGCCCTAACTTAATTGATCGACGGCTTTTGCCCAAACATATTGATCGACGGCTTTCGCCCAAAAAATTTGATCGACGGCTTTCGCCCAAACATAATTGATCGACGGGGTACAACCCCCAACAGTCTCATAAACTTTCAAAGTTTTCTCGCAACCGGTTATCCTTTAACAACCTGTCTCATCTAGGTTCTTTCATTGTAACAATCAACGTACTCTTAACACATCACATTCATTCTTATTTCTCATTTCTCATTTCACATTCTCATTACTCATTCACATCTTCATTCACATTCTCATTTCATTTCTCATTAACATTTCTCATTTCATTTCTCATTCACACTTCTCATTCACATTTCTCATTCCATTTCTCATTAACATTTCTCATTAACATTTATCATTAAACCTAACTTTCAACCTTGACACATTCGTTAGACGCCACCCATTCTCGGTGTCACACACATACTTCATTTTAAATCCATTCATACATACACACATAAATGATACCAATTATAATCCATTGTAATACTTTTATTCACAACATCACTATTAACCTAGGCGTGCACTTCTTTCTAGCAACCTAGCTTTCATCATCATTCATCATCAATCATCACATTACAACCATTCACACAAGCAATCATTCATCATCATTCATCCACATCAGCACAAGGCAGTTGATTAAGTCTTTTAAACAGTGTGAAGGTTCTTATGCAACATGATCCATTCATCTAACAACTTAACTCCCATTATGATCAATCAACTTAACTTCCAAACAAGGATTATACGAACCCTAGTTCCAACATCAACCAATATAAAGGACATGAAAAGAAAATTGGGTTCGAATCACCTCACCTTAGGGATAGATCTGAGATCTAGGGTTTTGGATCTAGAAACGGTAATAGATCTAAGAGTTTCCAACACGGATCAACACACCACCACAACCACACGGAGTCCACCACCACCACTCGGAGTCCAGCACCACCACTTGGCGAGGAGAGAGTGAAGAGAGATATCGAAGAGAGAGAGGAGAAGAAGCTTGACGGCTAGGGCTTTTCCCTCCCAGGAATTCTCTACAGAGCTTCGCTTCAAGTTTCTGATGAGAGAAAAGAGGATGGGGCTGCCTCTATTTATAAGAAAAGAAGGAGAAACCTAGGTCTTAACCCTAATGGGCCGTAGACAAGGGTTTTCTTTTAAAAAAATTTAAAGCCCGAGTTTTTTGATGTTACAACTCTCCCCCTGTCATTCGGGATCGTCCCCGAATTCAAAACTCCAAAGTTAGAATATAACATCCCAAACCGAAATGAACTTCTTTCACACAACACTTGATACGCCCTAGATAGGATCACTCGATTGGATTGGATTGGATATGAACTCACGAATGAGAACTGGATGGATTGAAGGGTCGCACGAAGGTTGCGGAAGGCTTCCGATATTCCCGACTTCAGTTGATGCTTGATATGACTCACAAGTCCACCAAAAGAAGGATCTATAGTCGTTGCTTGATATGACTCACAAGTCCAACGATTTGAGGATTGTTTAACTTGGATATGACTCACCAAGAAACAAAGAAAAGTTCTCCAAAGAACAAAGAGTTTAACGCAAAACAAAGATGATAATCGAATGGTGTATTGCTGAAGAAGGATTGCATATTTATAGTAGCAAAGACATATGAAAAGCCTTAGAATTTTGTGGAAAAAACACACCTAAAAAAAGCAATAAAGACTAAAAATGGTCAAATGACTCTTTGGTTCTTGTTCTGGTCGAAATGACCCTTGGCCAGAAGTCTCAACTTCATTTCCTTTGTCCACACGAGCAGGAACATTAGTCTTAAAAGCATTAGGTGTTTTGGGAGAAGACTTACCTTTGTCTGGATAGCTTGGTTTAGGAGGTGGGCCGGTTTGGGAGCAAGGGCCGGTCTTGAGTAGCTCTTTCTTTTTACTTGCTGTTCAATCAAGATGGCCTTGTGTAACATCTGTCCACACTACCATACTCTTGAAGCTCCATACGATCTTGGATGTCACGGTTGAGACCTGAAAGAAATCGTGCCATAGTGGCGTCTATAGGCTCGTCCACATAAGCCTTGATCATCAAGATCTCCATCTCTTGGTTGTACTCTTCCACGGACTTGGTGCCATGAAGTAGGCGTCTCAACTTCTGGTGGAGATCACAGTGATAGTGAGTAGGCAAAAATCGTCTCCTCATCAGCATGGTAAGCTCATCCCATGTTTCAATTGGCCTTTCACCTGTTCTTCTCCTATGAGTCACAACTTGGTCATACCAGTTAATAGCATAGCCAGAGAATTCAGTAGCAGTCAATCTAACTTTCTTAAGATCAGAAAAGTTTTGACAATCAAAGACAAGCTCAATATTTCCTTCCCATTGAAGGAAAGCATCAGGATCGTTTTTACCATAAAAAGTTGGGATTTTCAGTTTCAATCCTCCTAAGCTATCATCAGCACGATCAGTTCTAGCAAATGGATTGATATTACCTTGCTCTCAGTTTCTATGACCTCTCCTATGTCGGTTGGTTGATCTGACTTCATCCTCTCAGAAATCTTCCCCTAGGGTCTCATCATCGGACCGGTTGTACCTCCTTGGGCGATCTCTTCTTGCTCTGGTTCTAGGATGAGTTTGTTGGCTGGCCTGAAGCTCATCAACCCTTTGATGGATCTGATCTAAACCTGCATTCATCAAGTTAGTCATAGAATCATTCAAGGCACACATTTGTAGGTTAGATAATCCAGCAAATGAGTTTCCGGGTTGGTTTCTTTCCCCTTCACTACTCATGGTACCTGAAATTTCTTAAACACAAAATGTTAGATAAAAACCTCACACTCTCAAGTGTTTGATCCTCACCCACACACGTGTTTCTCTCAGAATTTTGGTGGTTACACACACAAGTTTCCACTCAAGGTTCTCAGAAAACTGATCAAAGAATCCCAAAGGACAATTCCAAGCAAATAAAAGGAAATTTTATCAAGATAGAAAGATAAGAGATTTTTGGTTTTGAAATCCGTTTTGACCTCCTCAAAGGCTGGATTTCTCCTAAGCCAGCAGGCTTTCTCTTCCACCACCAATCCAGAAATCAAACTCTTGAGTCTCCTTTTTTTATATCGAAGATCTTTCTTTTCTTTTCTCTCATTTTTTAACTAGTGGATGGTAATGAGGGGCCCGGATTTAAGAAAGGTAGAATAAGAAACGTTTGGAAGAAAATGGAGGAGTGGCTCTGATACCACTTGATACGCCCTAGATAGGATCACTCGACTGGATTGGGTTGGATATGCACTCACGAATGAGAACTGGACAGATTGAAGGGTCGCACAAAGGTTGCGGAAGGTCTCTGATATTCCTGACTTCAGTTGATGCTTGATATGACTCACAAGTCCACCAAAAGAAGGATCTCTAGTTGTTTCTTGATATGACTCACAAGTCCAACGATTTGAGGATTGTTTAACTTGGATATGACTCACCAAGAAACAAAGAAAAGTTCTTCAAAGAACAAAGAGTTTAACTCAAAACAAAGATGATAATAGAATGGTTTATTGCTGAAGAGGGATTACATATTTATAGTAGCAAAGGCATATGAAAAGACTTAGAATTTTGTGGAAAAACACACCTAGAAAAAGCAACAAAAACTAAAAATGGTCAAATGATTCTTTGGTTCTTGTTCTGGTCGAAATGACCCTTGGTCTACTGTCCAGGTTCATCTCTAGCCAGGTCAACAAATGACCCTTCGCCTACTTTCCAGGTTCGTCCGAACCAGATGGGTATACTGCGGTAAGGAGCACGACGTACTGTGGGCTATCCATGTGGGTGATCGATGAACTTTCATGAAGGGATGGCAACTTTAGTTGACCCAAATCTTCAGAGAGCTTAAGTATCCTTGCTTTAGAGAGTTTAGAATGATCGATCATCATGAGATCATCAATCTGGTCGGAAAGGTCATATTCACGATCATCGGGCCATATGGTACGTACCAAACGGGACAGAAGTGAAGTGTTGTGTCCTAACTCAGGTTCCACTCGTTGATCTTGAGTTCTGGCTCGACTGTTGGTCTTAGAATGTCGAATGGGTCGGGAAAAACTGGCTGTGGGACGATTAATTCGGTCATTAGGTTGTGGTTCCAGCCTTAGATCATTTTCGGATGTACGTGGGTCGATTCTTGACACGGCTCGGTCTGTTAATCTGGTACGGTTGGACGGGTGAACATTGGTTGAACTGATTTGATCGTTCTGATCACCATGTTGGGCTAGTTCCACGTCCTGGGGTGCATCAACACTCATCAATCAAGTGAGGCACACAAACTCACACTTATTTAAGATCTTTTTAAAAATCAATGAATGAGTTTAAGAATCTCTTTTAAAACTAATGGGCGGATTTTGCATGAGAAGAATCCTGCAAATAAATGGATCTGATCAGAAGCATAATAGAAGTATAGCTATAGTTGGTGGCTTTGTAATGCTTATCCCTTAGGTTAGCACTAAGGGATCTTGACCTAGGCTCTGATACCAATTGTAACACCCCGCTCCCTCGGGTCCGATTCCGAGTTAAGAGCATGGAGTTATGGACACGGGTCTACTCATTTTAGACCACCTAACGTGTCCCGTTACTGGCCCCATGAGTCATCAGACGCATTATCCTTCGATCAAGTACCAACCCAACCATATACACAAACTTCTACTTACAGTCCTGCACATAGGGAAATGGAAAGGAGGGCATGAGTAAATGGGTTACTCAGTGAAGCAATTCTAGACCAGCCTCTCCGCATGAACTCTATACTACTTAATGCGAAACGGGAGCTGGCTAGCCACTACAATCAATCATTCAAATGCATCACACGATATCACACAACATCATTTCCATGCTTTTCTATCAACCTAGCAATCACACAATACAATGAAGTCAGTCACTGCCACAACATAAATTTATATTTTAAGTGTTCTAGACCTCTAAACCTCTAATCCACGAGTGCCCCTAAGCCAACCGCCCGGTCACCCCATGATCTTACACGCCTTCACCATTATCACTCTAGTTTCTCCTTCTCATTGCATACTTCATTCATTCTCGTTAGTAACTCATCATTACTTATTATTCATATCTCTTGCCAAACTGGCACTCACCAAACCGGCACTCGCCAAACCGGCACACCAAACTGGCATTCGCCAAACCAGCATTCGCCAAACCAGCATTCGCCAAACTGGCATACCAAACCGGTATTCGCCAAACCGGCACTTGCCAAACCGGCATTCACCAAACCGGCATTCGCCAAATCGGCATTCGCCAAACCGGCATTCGCCAAACCGGTATTCGCCAAACCGGCATTCACCAAACCGGCACTCGCCAAACCGGCACTCGCCAAACCGGCATTCACCAAACCGGCACTCGCCAAACTGGCATTGACTCGATCTTAAAGGCGCATCATTGATCTTGTTTGCTCACGGTCATCATCCATTCACGTCCTTTAGATCCCGCCCTTTCGTGGTCACCGTCCTTTCACGACCCTTTCTTATTTCTATCCCGCCATCGCGCGGTCACCGTCCTTTCACGGTTTTCATCACTTAACTTCCCGCGGGTACCTCATGTTAGGCTACTGTCCCGCAGGGACTCATCACGCTCTAGACGCCACCCGTTCTCGGAAACATGATTACAAACATGTTCAATGACTCATTCTCATTTCACATCCTCATTTCTCCTTCACATTCTCATTTCTCATTCTCATTACTCAATTCTCAATCACATTTCTTATTAACCCTAACTTCACCTTAACACATTCACTAGGCGCCACCCATTTTCGGTGTCACAGACATACTTCACTTTACAACCAGACATACATGGTTCCAATTGTAACCAATAGTAATACTTTTCATTCACAACATCCGCTATTAACCTAGGCGTGCACTTCTTTATAGCAACCTAGCTTTCATCATCATTCATCATCAATCATCATATAACAACCAACACACAAGCAATCATTCATCACCAATCATCCACATCAACACAAGGCAGTTCATTAAGTCCTTTAAACAGTGTGAGGTTCTTATGCATCATGATCTATTCATCTAACATCCTAACTCACATTATGATCTAACAACTTGACTTTCAAACAAGGATTATCAAAACCCTAGTTCCAACATCAACCAATATGAAGGACATGAGAATAAAATTGGGTTCGAATCACCTCACCTTAGGAATACATCTGAGATCTAGAGACCTGGATCTTGAAACGGGAATAGAGATCTGAGAGAATCCAAACCGATAGCACTCAACCACCACCACTCGCGATCACGGCGGCTCACGGCGAGGAAATAAGAAGCACCGGCGAGAAGAGAGAGAGGAAGGTATGCGGCCAAGAGAGAGAGAGAGAGAGAATAGAGAGATCACAGAGAGAGAGAGGAGAAGAAGCTTGACGGCTAGGGCTTTCGTCTCCCGGGAATTCTCTGCAGAGCTTCCCTTCAGTTTCTGATAAGAGAAAAGAGAAGGGGCTGCCTCTATTTATAAGAAAAGAAGGAGAAACCTAGGTCTTAACCCTAATGGGCCGTAGGCAAGGCTTTTCTTTAAAAAAAAATTAAAGCCCAAGTTTTGGAATGTTACAGTGACCATCCCTGATGGAGGTGATAAACGGTGGCTCGGGCGTTGCTCCACTTCTCCTCCGAATGTTAGGCTTCTCGATTACATCACAGATGGATGGCATCAAAGGTGACCCCGGTGATATGAGGTAGCTCCGTAATATTGAAAAGAATCAGCTCGTGCGTGAAGGAGAGAAGCACAAAGTAGAAGTCCGTGTTTGGAGATGGAGATGATGAAGAGGAACGTGCAAAAAGAATAGTGACGATGACTAATGACGGCTTATGATTTAGGTTTTGGCCAGAGGTTGATGTTTACGGTAAAATATATGTGGACACGGTTTGATTAAACCATATAAAGAAAATGAGATAAATTGGTTTAATTGATTTCAATCAAATCACAAACTGAACCGGTAATAGAATCATGGGTCGTTACAGGATAATTCATGCAAACCAAATGGTTTGATCCAAATAACCGAATCAAACTAGACACTTGGTTAAGAAAATAGAAAGTGTTTCCTGATTTCCTAGTTCCAGTTTAATGTTTGCGTAATTGTAGGAGCTTTTGATATGCCGTGGAGAACATATTATCGAAGGAAGAAAGGCGGGAGTATGACTTGAAGAGAAAGACTCTCACCCAAGAAGAGGCTTTGCAGTTATAAATAAATAAGTAGTATAAATACTCGGGATTGTATAGGAGAAAGACTATCATGTAATTGGTCAATGAGAGTATTGTATTTGGGTTTATACAGTAGCTCGTGAGAGGCTGTATACTCCGTATACGTTTACATAGTAATACAAGTGGAGGTTACGGATTGGAATCTTAACAAATTGGTGCTGGTGACGTTGCGATTGATCGTCTTTCGCGATGCCGACGGAAATGGACGAGAAGCTACGGCAGGTTGATGAGCTCAACGATGCGGTTGCCAAGTCATCGGAGCGCGTTGACAAGCTCACTCAGGCGGTGGAAATGTTGGTTCAATGACAATCGAAGGCGGAAACTCATGCGATCGCAACAGATCGCACGATCCAGTCAATGCAAGCGACGATGACCGCCTTAATGACGATCATCAGGGATCGCCTACCTTCGAATGAGGAGATCCTCTCTCCTGTTCGAAATCCCGAGAAACGACCGATTCAGGTAAACGATTCTTCCTCGGAACCTGGCCTTACTTTACCAGTTCAACAAACACATAATCTAGAGTCGTTATTGCCTACGCATGATAGTCAGTTTCAGAAACTCGAGATGCCTGTGTTTGATGGAAAGAATCCTCATGATTGGATAACTCGAGTTGAACGATTTTTCAGGCATGGCCGTTATACCGAGAATCAGAAGATGCAACTGGTCTCTATGAGTTTGGAAGGGGTAGTGTTAAGCTGGTTTTTGTGGGAGGAACAACACGTCACAGAAGCTACTTGGACTTCTTTTAAAAAGCGGCTCTTAATGCGTTTTAGTAATCCGCTAATGCGTTCACCAAAGGAAAGTCTAGCTGCACTGATTCAGACTGGTCCAGTGACACTATATGTTCAACAATTTGAGGAGTTATGTTCTCAGGTCACGGGAGTGGATAATGAAATGTTGGAAGCCATTTTTAAAGGAGGTCTCAAACCGGAATTGAAGGAGATTATACGTTTGAAGGAACCACGAGACTTGGCTCATATGATTGTCACAGTGTTGGAGATGGAAGATGGGTTGTTATGTCAAGCAATGGTTCCTTTACGACAAGCTGATACGAAGTCTCAGAAACAGACAGGGTTCAATTCCTCTCGCCCTGGGACAGTTTCTTCAGGGTATAGCACTTGGAAGACAAGACCGGTTTCCTTACCGGCGAGCACTGGTCCTACTGAGAGACTTCCATCGTTATCGACTCAGGCCACAGTGGGGAATCTGAGACGCCAGTTGTCCCCAGCCGAGTATGAGTACAGAAGGAAGAATCGTCTTTGTTATAAATGTGATGAACGACATACTTTTGGTCAGACATGTCCTAACAAGCATTTACAAGTATTAACGGTGGTGGATGGGTGTGAAGTGGAGTTATATGAAGACGGTTTGGTGGATACGTTCCAAGATGAGCATGGGGTTATTACAGAGTTGATGGAGTTATCACTCAACGCCTTCTTAGGCGTACCCTCTCCTACAACTACGAAACTCAGAGGACAGTTGGGAAAAGTCAATATCGTGGTAATGTTGGATAGCGGAGCAACTCATAATTTCATTGCTCCGGAGGTGGTGAAACGAGCAAAGTTAAAAGCAGTCCAACATGATCAGTTGGAAATCAGATTGGGTACAGGAGTGACAGTGTCAGGATTGGGAGTATGTCTGAAGGTGTCTTTTCTGGTTGCTGGAGTAGAATTCACAACAGATTTTATTGCTTTGGAGTTAGGCAGTGCAGATATCATTCTCAGAGTGCAGTGGTTACGGACCTTGGGGACATGTGAAATTAATTGGGACACACATGAACTGTCCTTCAATTATCAAGGCCGCCGTATCACTTTTTGTGGCGATTCCTCTTTGCATTCCACTAAACTGTCACAGTGTTTGTTGTCTCCTGCTCCAATATCAGTTGCTTCCTTCACTACTTCTAAACAAGCAACACCCCCGGTTATTACGGAGCTTTTACTTCAGTATAGCGACATCTTTGCTATTCCTACTCAATTGCCTCCAATCTGGAACAGAGAGCATGCTATTACGCTAACTCCACGGGTTGGTCCTATCAATGTACGACCCTACCGTTATCCTCATACACAAAAAGAAGAGATGGAGAAACAGGTCAAGAAGATGTTAGACGATGGCCTCATCAGACCAAGCAAGAGCCCATATTCGAGTCCGGTCTTGCTGGTGAAAAAGAAGGATGGTGGTTGGCGGTTTTGTGTCGATTACAGGGCGGTTAACAGAGCAACAGTGGCTGATCGATTTCCTATTCCGGTGATCGATCAACTTTTGGATGAGTTGCATGGAGCGGTGGTATTTTCCAAGCTTGACTTAAGGTCTGGTTATCATCAAATTAGGGTGATGGAGAGGGATATAGAAAAAAACGACGTTTAGAACCCACGATGGTCATTATGAATTCCTCGTCATGCCATTTGGATTATCTAACGCCCCAGCAACCTTTCAAGCCTTGATGAATGAGCTTTTCCGACCCTATCTTCGCAAGTTTGTCCTCATTTTCTTTGATGATGTGCTAATCTACAGCCCTATTTTGGAGCAGCATGTTCATCATCTGAAGGTGGTTTTGGAGATTTTCAGAGAGCATGTTCTATTCGCTAATGAGAAGAAATGTTCATTTGGACTCCAGCAGATAGAGTATTTGGGCCATGTCATTTCGAAAGAGGGAGTGGAGACTGATAAGACAAAGACAATGGCTATGGCACGCTGGCTTGTACCAAAGACAGTCAAAGAGTTGAGGGGTTTCCTAGGCCTAACTGGTTATTATTGACGGTTTGTTAGGGGTTATGGCGCCATTGCTAAGCCTTTAACATCTCTTCCGAAGAAGGATCAGTTCGTCTGGTCTACATCTGCACATGCAGCTTTTGATCAGTTGATTCAAGCCATGGTACAAGCTCCTGTTCTGTCTTTACCTAACTTTGAAGAACCATTTATCATTGAGTCTGACGCATCTGGGACAGGGTTAGGGGCTTTGTTGATGCAAAAACAGAACCCTATTGCTTACTTCAGCCATGGGCTTACGGACAAAGAGCAACTGAAACCTATCTACGAACGTGAACTCATGGCTATAGTTTTGGCAGTCCAACGGTGGCGCCATTATCTCCTTGGAAAGAAGTTCATTGTTAGAACAGATCAGAAGAGTTTGAAGTTTCTGCTGGAGCAACGTGAGGTCAATTTGGAATATCAAAAGTGGCTACATAAACTGTTGGGGTATGACTTTGAGATCGTTTTCAAACCCGGGGTTGAAAATAAGGCGGCTGATGGGTTGTCCCGAATCAATCATGCTGTCTCTGATGCTTTGATGAAGGTTACCGCACCCCAGTCCTTGCATATGGTGGATATTATAAGAGAAGTGGAGCAATGTCCGAATATTCAGGAAGTTTTGAGGAATGTTTTGGACGGCAAGAAGGTTAAGTTGGGTTACACTGTTGTTCAGGGACGGCTTTTGTATAAGGGCCGTTTGGTGATTCCAGCAGCGTCTAAGCATATTTCTTTGATATTGGACGAATTTCACACGAGTAAGTGGGGAGGACATGCAGGGTTATTGAAAACTATCAAGCGTATCCAGGAGTATTTTTACTGGCCAGGGATGAAGCGTATCCAGCAATTTGTGGCTGAATGTCAGGTTTGCCAGACTTGGAAATACTCTACTCTATCTCCAGCAGGGTTATTACAGCCTCTGCCCTTGCCAGAGAATGTATGGGATGATATATCCATGGATTTCCTTGAAGGACTTCCTGTATCCAAAGGCATGAATGTGATCTTGGTTGTGGTGGATAGACTTTCCAAATATGGACATTTCATTGGTCTGAAGCACCCTTTTTCTGCTGTTGAAGTAGCTTCTAAGTTCTTGAGTGAGGTAGTCCGCTTGCATGGTTTCCCTAAATCCATTGTGTCAGATAGGGATAAGGTTTTTCAAAGCAATTTTTGGAAGGAGCTGTTTTGTCTTGCTGGCACAAAGCTGAAATTTAGTACTGCCTACCACCCCCAAACGGATGGGCAGACTGAAGTCTTGAACAGGTGCTTGGAGACGTATCTCCGTTGTTTTACTTCAACTCACCCACGGCGCTGGTTTAGTTTTTTGGGTTGGGCGAAACTATCATACAACACCTCCTATCATACAGCCATTCGCACAACTCCTTTTCACTTGGTTTATGGTCGACCTCCTCCTTCTCTGTTGCGCTTTGAATCAGGGACTACGAGTAATGCTGATTTGGAGAGTTTGTTGCGCGAAAGGGATTCGATGTTGCAATCGGCTAAGGGCCATTTGTTGAGGGCAAAGGATATTATGAAGTCATATGCCGATAAGAGCCGGCGGGATCTTTCTTTTGACGTGGGCCAGAAGGTGTTTCTTAAGTTGAGACCATATCGCCAGTCATCGGTGTCCAAGCGTCTGAGTCAGAAACTTTCGGCTAGGTATTATGGGCCATTTGAGATAAGTGAACGTGTGGGAGCTGTTGCATATCGTTTGAAGCTGCCTGATACATCTCGCATTCATCCGGTGTTTCACATTTCTCAACTCAAACCAGTGATAGGCCATTCTTCTGAAGTGCAGGCTCTACCCCAATCTTTGTCTGGTGCGGATGAATTTGTGATTGAGCCAGAGGAGATTCGGGACACACGCTATACGAAGGATGGTCATTTGGAGGTACTCATCGAGTGGAAAGGACTTCCCCCTCATGAAAATACTTGGATGCTTGTGCGCGACGTGAAACATCAATTCCCTTCTTTCCAGCTTGAGGACAAGCTGAATCTTGGGAAGGGGGGTATTGATATGCCGTGGAGAACATATTATAGAAGGAAGAAAGGCGGGAGTATGACTTGAAGAGAAAGACTCTCACCCAAGAAGAGGCTTTGCAGTTATAAATAAATAAGTAGTATAAATACTCGGGATTGTATAGGAGAAAGACTATCATGTAATTGGTCAATGAGAGTATTGTATTTGGGTTTATACAGTAGCTCGTGAGAGGCTGTATACTCCGTATACGTTTACATAGTAATACAAGTGGAGGTTACGGATTGGAATCTTAACAGCTTGATCTCCTTATTTCCATATTTTTAGTTATGCAATTATGTTTCCTAGTTTTAAGGATTGTGGAACGATCCACTAGTATTCTTAGTTTGTATTTAATCGGATTCATGGAAAGAGTATGAATATGAAGAGGAAATTGTGGTAACTTGTTTCTTAAGTCATTGGGACCTAATAAGGCACCAGTGGATGACTAATGTCTGCGTATTTCTCGATGTATCCCATTGACTAATATAACACAAAGGAATGAGTAGTCTAACTTGTTTGGATTTGAGTGAGTAATGAATTGAACGAGAGGAGGTACAAGAAACAATATTGTTGTTAAAGAGAGAAGTGGCTAGATAGTTGCACAAAACATTTTGGTGTAAGAAAAAAACAATTTGGTGTATATGAATGCCAATTGTGATTAAAATTATATATATCGTAGATTATGGATTTTACGGAAGATGAACACATGGTATAGTTCGTCGATTATGATTAGAAGATAGCAACTAGACACAACACAAACCTAACTGTGAAAGACTATGATGTCAAATATACGATTCTAATAAACAAAACTAAAAGAAATCAGATAATTAAAACTTTGAAAACTAAATGAAACAGTGGAAGCCAAAAAAAATTAGGAAAATTTGCCGAATATGAAAAACTTTGAGAGAAAACTTTTCTTAGAATACTTTTTAACAAGTTTTCTCGGATTACCTAAAAATATTAGTACACATTAATATTTTAAATCTCATAATTATCATCAAATAAGTTATCAATTTCATAGAAGACCCACAATCCTAACTAATATACATGAATTAATAAAAAATATAAAAAGTCATTTTAATTGCAGAGAATATCAAAGTTTATTAAGGGTTGACATAGAATAGTTCCTAAGAAATCTTCCATTTATCTCATTTTGCAATCGCAAATTTACAAAGGAATACTTCTACAGAGGTGTACTCTAAAACAAACATCTTGTGAAGTCTTCTTTTGTAAATATTGACTAATTTTTGAATTTGAAAAATCCTTGAAAATACCTGAAAACAACTTCTAAAGAATTCTTTTCTCGTAAACATGTTAGTTTTACAATTGATCAAAATTCTGCAGATATTCGATTTTTTCTTAGAAGATTTCTCTAGAAGTCTTCTTGGAGAAGACTTACGCACATATGAAATCTTCTTATTGTCGCAAGAATTCTTTATGAATTACTTTTGCAATGGAATATATTTGACCAGAAACCCAAAATAAAATTTGAGAAGACTTCGTAAAAAGTCTTGCCGCGGAAGAAGTCATCTCATTAATATTAAATATTTTACTATTAATTGTCAATTCCAAAATTAACGTAAGCAGACTTCTTGCGACAGTGAGAAGATTTCATCTAACAGTAAAGAAGACTTCTCTAGAAGTCTTCTATAAAAATTCAATTTCTAACAAACTTCAGTCAATTGCAAAACTAACTTATTTATCCGAGAAGACTTCTCAGTTTTTTTAACAAAGAAAAGTTAGACAAGATTTCTCAAAGAAGTCTGCTTCGTGAACAGGTCTCAAAATACTGATTTCATACATTGAACTTGTGAAATAACTTATTACCTTCTCCAAACACACAGAACTTCACCATAAGAATTACCCACTTGTTAATGACCAAGAATCTTTATTTCTATGTCTGTACGAAACTTACAAAGTTTGGAATTAAAATCTTGTTTTTTGGATAAATTTAGAAAGAAATTGAAAGAGATGTGATTTGTGTATATAACAAATGAGATAGGAAGAGAAAAATCGAAATTTTGGTAAATTAAGAGCTTCAAATTAGTTGTTCATGGTGGTTGGTATATTGATGATAATGACAATAATGTAAATACTTGGTGAAAATGAGAGTTATAGAGTAAAACACTCAATTTCAAAAACAAATTGTGGCATTTTTGTAAATAACTCAATATTCTAGGGTAAATAAGAAAAATAAAAGTTTCAAAAAGACATGGGTTAGTTTTAAGGATGAATTAAAGTTTTAAGGATGAATTAAAGTTTTTAGTCATATTTGAAAAACTCTCAAAAATATGTATGTTCTAAACCAAAGTAGACAAGATTTCTCAAAGAATTAAAATCATGCAGTTTTAATTTATTGCTTATAAATATAATAATTAATTTTACAGAAATTTCATAAAATTCCAAAACAAAGATATATTTAAATATTTCCATCAAATTATAATAGTCAGATAACTGATATAATTGATTTCAACTGTGATGCTTTTTTGACAGAAATAAACGAGGATAAAGTTCTTATTTTAATATTTTAAAAATATTTGAATGGTTATACATTACCAAATTATATAATATAGTGTTAAAATAAAAAATTTAAATGAAAATAAACCAAAATATGCATCTATATTGTTATTTAATATATTTTAATTATTTATATATTTAACAATAAATATATATAACATTTTCGTCAGTAAAATGATAAAATAAAAAATGATAAAAAGTTTCGAAAATTTAATTATGTTTATTTAAATATGTAGCATATATATAAGAATTTAACTATTTTAAGAAATATTATGTTCGTAATAATTCAAATTATTTTATCATCATATAATAATTTTATGTGTGAAGCTAAATCTATTTTAAACTATTAATATAGCTGATCGTTTAAAAATTATTTTAAATTTTTTCATAATAAGTCGTTTTATACTATCATTTTGTTATTTTAAATTAATTTTTAATTAAATTACATATTTACGAATTTCTATTCTTAAATATAATAAATTGTATATAAATTTTCCAAAAAAAAATTTATAAACAAAAACAATTACTATATATTTTATTGATTAAAATATCTATAATCAGAATGTATTAAAAATAAAAAATAACTTACAATAATAAAATTGTAAAATATACAATCCTCAACTACCTTGATAAACCAATATGTATAATCAGCAATTTTTAATTAAAAATATCAACACATTAACAACATAATGATTAAACTATATAGCCAAGAAAGCATATAAATGTATATGAAATAATCTTATATTATTTCAATATAAATAAATGAAAATTCCAAACAAGTAAGTAACATTTATCTGCTACAGCTTTAAAATAAACGTTATTAATATTAATTAAAACTTTCTAAAATAAAACTTAAAACATTATATATTAAGCAACATAACAAAAATTATAAAATAAACAAGATTTGAAACAGAAGTTGAATCAAAACATTTTCTTTCGGGTAAAATTTTGGAAT
>CAJHQP010008790.1:0-25243 GCA_905132765.1 Moricandia arvensis
GACCACCATTTTTACCGAAACGATCAACTAAGGTTAGGTGAAAATCTAGATCTTTCTGCTTTTAAGTTTACAACAAGAAATTAAAAAGAGAGCAAGAAATGAAGATGCAAAACCTGTGGTTTAGCAAGGATGTTTTAAGCAGCAGCCTGTAGCAGCTCCCTTTCAGCACCGTTCCCTGATCCTTCTCTCAAGCTTCCGGCCTAAAGTGCCTTATCAGACCTTGCACGGGCCATGCAGCTGCATCACCCAATGCACAGATTGTGCTGTCCCTTCGATCTGTTTTTGTTACCTCGTGAAGCATATCAATCTCTTCCAGCTTTGCATTGCCAACTTTCATTCTCTCCATGATCATCCAAAGCCAACCCTGTCCCCTCTCTGCAAGGAGTGCACTGCCCACAAGCTTTCATGCTTGTAGAAGTATGACAGCCTCGCAATTGCATCCACAACGTCGGTTGATTTATCCATCACAATGACCGCTGCAGTTTCCTAGCCCTGATTGGACAGCTTTGAGCGCATCGAAATCCATCAGCACATCCTCGCATATGTTCTTTAGGAATCAAAGGGACAGAGGAACCTCCAGGAATGATAGCAAGTAGGTTGTCCCATCCAACCCCTAACACCTCCAACAGTGCCTCTCAATCAGTTCCTTTGAGAGGTATACTCATCTCCTCTTCAACGGTACATGGCTTGTTCACATGGCCAGATATACAAAACAGCTTTTGTCCCAGAGTTATTCTTTCTACCGAAACTCGAAAACCACTCAGGTCCACGTCTTAAAATGGTAGGAGAAACAGCCACTGTCTCCCACATTAGTGACAGTTGTGGGACAACCATATAAACCAGCATTAGCAGGGAACGGAGGCTTCAACCTGGGTTTTCCTTGCTTCCCTTCGAGGCTTTCAAGAAGCGCGTCTCTTCAACCACAAATGTACGCACCAGCTCCAAAGTGGATATAAACATCAAAATCATAACACCAGAACCACACGCATTCTTCCCCAATAGACCAGCTGCATATGCTTCTCTTCTAGCTTTCTCAAGATTCAAAACGCTCATTCACATACTCACCCCTGATGTAAATATACGCTGCACTAGCTCTCATCCCAACACCAGCAATCAAACACCCTTCCAACAACTTGTGAGGGTCATGACGCATGATCTCCCTATCTTTACAGGTACCCAGGCTCACTCTCATCAGCATTGACAACCAAATAAGACGGACGTCCATCAGACACTTTAGGCATAAAAGACCACTTAAGACCAGAAGGGGAAACCAGCACCACCACGACCACGAAGACCAGACTTTTTCATCTCATTAACAATCCAATCAGTACCCTTGAGTACCAAATCTTTGGTCCTATGCCAATCACCTCTCTTCATGGCCCCTTTGGAGAAAAAGGGTCATGTAGACCATAAGAGGTTGGTAAAAATCCGATCTTCATCCTTGAGACCACCAAAATGAGTCTTTTCTGGAGGCGGAGGAGGTGGTGGTGGCTGTGGAGTGGTGGGAAGTGGACGCAGCTTGTGTGCTGAATGATCTTCAAAGCTGGAGACAATCTGTTACTCTCTTTCCAAATTGATACTGCTCTCTGAAACCAAGAATCCCCCTAATGGGTGCCTATCATACAACACAGAAGTTATATAGCAAAGGTGATCTGGCCCAAAAGCATCGATAATCTCGAAGAACAATGAGCAGATCAAATTAAATTAAATCCTAAAAACACCCACAAGCCGCTAGATCTATATGAAATAAACGCCACCTTTAGCAATTATTCAGCTAAAATTTGAAAGAAATTGGAAAAGAAAAATCAAGTCTTTAATTCCACAAACCCTAGCATTTTGCGATCCGAAGATCATCTAAGTTACTGCGTCAAACTGATTGCATACCATGGATACAGCGGAGACTTTCGTTGCACTAAGCGAGATGGCTACACGGATGGGAAGTAGAGGAGGAAGGCGATACCAGCACCTGAGACCGACGAACTGAGTTAATGTGCAGCCTGAGACCGACGAACTGTTTGGTTCAGATTAGTCCGCGTCTTCTTTGACGTTAACCTTTCTATGTTTTAGGCCTTTATCGGGCCTGGCCCATGTAATCTAGTCAGGCTTAAGAGTATGTTTTATGAAATATGCTGGGTTTCAAATAATTTTCATTTAGAAACATATGACGTTCGGTTCACATCGAATTAAGATATCCATTTGAATTATATATATAAATTCAAAAATTTCAATCTAACTTAAAATCAAAAACTTAAAAAATATATACAACATATAAGTTTTAATAATATATGCTAAATTTCTAAAGAGATAAAAGACCAAAATAGAATCTAAAAAATTTTTTGTCCCAAAAATAACATTTAAGAAAAAAAAATGATCAAAATAGACTTTATTAAAGGGTGTAAATATATATTTATACCCCTTGAGTTAATTAATTTAAATTTAGAGTTTAGAGTTATGAGATTGAGTTTTAGAGGTAAGGTTTATAATTAAATAAAAAAATAAAAATATAAAAAAGTTTAAAAATATAAAAAATTTATTTTTGTCATTTTTTTCTTGAGTGTTATTTTTATGACAAAAACTTCAAAAAAAAATTATTTGAGAGATTTGCCCAAGTATTAGAGCTCATCATTTAAGACATAGTTTTATAGATTAAATCTACTATTGAGTTTAATTGCCGACAAACAAAAAACATAATCTAGTTTGGAGATTTATAAAAGGGTTATAAAATAGAAAAAGAAAAAGAAAATGAAATGAATTTATGTAGACAAAGGCAAGCAAATACATTTCCTTGTAAGATTAGTATGTTCATACCATGTGCCTTGCATTTCCTTACTCATGCATCTAGCATGACTATTCCATTTTCAATAGTGAGAAAAATATTGGTAATATTTTCTCAATTTAGATGAAAATAATTAAAAAAACTCTAGCTTTTGTGGTAAACAATATGGGCCCGAGGCCCAGTAAAAACAGAGTTATATATGATCCTTCTTCACCATCGGCATAGAACTCGATAAGCGGCCTCTGTAAAGCTCCGCCGCATCCGAAGGCTCAGAAAGCTTCATCAATGGCGTCTCTTCTCCTACCTTCATCTCAACTTCTCCTCCATAGTCGAACCCAGCACAATGGCCAGCCATTGCTCCTCCCTCGCTCCTTCCCCTAAAACGCCATTCTTCGTCTCCTCAACCCTCACTCCATCCAACAAGACTGAGTCAACACTCTACTTCCGCCTCAGCTTCGAAGAAACCTTCAGAAGCTCTCACAGCTGCGACGACGGAGAGTAAAAAACAGCCGGAGAAGAAGCATTTGAGTGAAGAGGAAGAAGTAGAAGAGGAAGTAGAGGAGGATATGTTGTGGATTCAAGAGAAGGCGTCAGACCTAGTCGAGTTCACTGGTTCGGTGACTCAGGCGATTCCAGGTCCCCGGATTGGAAATACCAAGTTGCCGTGGTTGCTCGCCGTTCCATTAACTTACGCCGGCGCAACTTTCGTCACTGCCGTCGTCAATAACCGTTCAGAATTTATCTTCTCCTAACGTGCAACGCAAGAAACTGGTAACCCACTCTGTTCTTGCTCTCTGTTTTACTCTGTTTACTCTGTTTCACTCTCTCTCTCTTGTGATCTGTTACTAGTTGAAACCAAGAACTGATTCAAAAGTATGGATTTTAATCTCTCCAGGTGAAATCAGAATGCAATGCTATGTGGATCTATCGACGAGATGTTACAAAGAGAAGGCACTATGAGTAGCTTTGAGCTTAAGGCACTTGAAGAAAAGGTGTGAACTTTACGCTCTGTTCATCTTTGTAATCATTCAAGATCCAGACTTTATCATGAGAATGCTGTTTGGTTTTGTCTGAATCACAGACAGAGTTTAACATGGAGGAGATACTACGGAAGTACATTCGCTATGCCTTGAATGAGAAACCGTTTAATCCTGAACTTGTTGCGAATCTCATTCATCTTAGAAGAGCTTCTGGTTTGAATGAGTCTCAGATACCTGAGGTTTTGAATGAGATCTCTCGTCGTATTGTTTAAAGAGAAAGGTAGAACTATATTAAAACCCTATACAGAATAAAGCTTATTCATTGTTACAATCTTCTCTATGTGCAGGGTCCTGTTGTAATGAACATGCAAGGGTTTACAGAGAAAGGGTTTAAGAGAAAACTAGCCGTGCAGACCACTTTTTGGAAAGATATACTATCTTTCAGAGGTAATGAATGTGGAAACATTACTTGTTACTTGATAGGATATGGCTTTATGTGTTCTGAGTATGTTCTCTTGTTAACAGGTTCCTGACTTTTGCTTAAAAGACAACTCCTTGGTTGTCAAGGAAATATTCGGAGTTACAGAGTAAGTTTGTCTCTCGGTTTGAACAATGTTTAAAGAAGAACTTATGTTTTTTTGCAATGTTCGTTTCAGTGAAGACGCAGAGAAGCTGCGGATACATGCGCTTGCTGAAGCTGGAGACTTAGAACTCGCTTGAGAAGATGGTGGAGTTTGAGAAAGCGGCTTATTCTTCTTCTTCTTCGGATACAGAAGATTCAAATGAAGAAGATGACTCCACCCACCTCTCCTTAAGATACCTGTTCCAATACCTAATAAGATTTTTCCAAAAGTTTTTTTTTCTTCTTCTGATTTTTACTTAATCACAAGTGTTTGTATACAACCAACTAAACTGTCTTTTGCGAAGACAGCTGCTGTAATATGTAGAACAACAATACTAGTTGTGGCTTATATGAAAATGAAAAGTTGTCTATGCTAAAAATGATTACACTAAGCACATAGTTTTAGACCAAGAAAGCACAATCATCATAACACTGAGCCTTAACGTACTAGACCAGAACTCACAATTGAGGGCTTGATATGCCACGTCACACATGCAGTGCTTCACCACCATCATAAAGTTAAGACTTTATTCGGCCTCTGATGAAACTATGGCTTGAAAATAGCTCTTGAGGCTAAGGTTCTTTCTTATGACGGAGGCATCTCTTAGTAACCAAAGTTGAGAGCACAATTTCGACCAAAAGTTGCTACAGCGTGGTTGGATGATAGAGTGGAGTTTATGACAATATTCCACAATACAATCTTGCTACAATAGCTCAAGGATCATAAAACAAACTTCCATCAAGAAAACCAAAGTCAAGTCTCCATTATTGGAAAATGGTCAAGACAATATTACTTTTAAACAAGTTAGAAAAATTAAATTACTTTTGAAAAAAAAAGGAATACATTTAAAAAGTCAGCAAATACATTTGGAACAAGAAAAAAAAAAGAAGAAGAAAATAAATACATTTGAACAAAAAGAAAACAATATACAGTATATATATATATACTAAGCCATAAGAACAAAATACAAAAAAAACATCAAATCCTAAAAACGCAATCCATAATGGCTTCCTCTACACCAATCATGTTTCTGTGATTCTCCTCACAAAAGCGTCGTTTGGTCTTTCAGCTCTAATGAACGAACGGTGTTGCACAAGACGTAGTCACATCTAAACAGTCGTGATCATTAACAGATTAGGTATACGCCAAACACTAAACCTGCACTGTAAGAACGGGGAGAAAGATCTAGGTCCTGTTTCGCTGGTACCTGGAGCTAGGTTTCAGTTTCAGTTTCTGTCAAGTAACTAGCAACCCACAACGTACACTTGCAGTTTCCAGTGGCCTGACGCAGGTAAGGAGTTGTTGTTCGACATTTTCACGACGAGTAGAGACGCCAACGTTTGTGATTTATGCATTTGGTACGTTCTCGACAGTTTGATATGTCGGGTGCGACCTGATAAGGAAGAGCCTACCTTCTGTCACTATTGGAATCTTCATAGATCTTAACTAAAAAATTATTAATGTTTGCTATTGAATGATATGAAATTAATAAAATAAATTATTAATTCTATTTATTGTGTATTATAACAGCAAATCCTCTCTGCCGGTCAGAATCTTTGCCATTTTGACAATCTTTCTCCACGTCGGCAAAAGCAACTCCTCTCGCCTTTCCAAATTTCTCCGTGTTTTTTTTTCCTTCTGACTTTTCCTTGAATCACAAACTCCGGGTGGTCTCCAGCACAACCAAATGAAACATTGGCCTAGGGTCTCCAAATTTTTTTAAAAATTTATATAGAAAAGAACCCTCAAATTTGTTAAAAACAATTTTTTTTTATAAAACCCTTCTTAAATTGTTTAGGGCCTCCAACATCTCAGGAACGACCCTGACAAACGTTTGTATAAACTGCAGCTTCTGTAATAGATATTCTAATATGTAGAACAACAATACAAGTTTTGGCTTATATGAAAATGAAAGTTATCTATTAGCAGTGCCGGCCCTTGATAGGAAATTTTAGAAGCACTAGTTTCTGGCTATATGTAAATTAAATAAATTTTTAGCTTTCAAATTCCAAAATTTTCTATAATTAAGTGGTTGAAGTCTATATTTCTTCTTTAAGTGATGAGGGTTGGATGCATCTCCGAAACTGTTTCTATTCTTTTTCTAATTATAGCAGCGAAAACTTCTTTTTTTTTTACTTGTGGTCTACAGACCTTTCAGGCCAGACCTGCTATTAAGAAGCGTAATTGCTATAGCTTTTTTTCCATCAGAGAGTATTTTAATTTATTGATCACCATCAACCGAAAACATGAAGGAAAAGAAATGTCAACATTTGAATCATTCTGTAGTAATACAAACTTGATATTTTTCACATAACAAGTACAAATTTCAAGTACATATATCATCTAATGGTTTCCAAAAATACAGTCACTTGCTTTACACATGCAAGTCATAACAAAAAAGAGATTAAGAAAAAAACATAGACGTAATAATTTGACCAAATTACCCAGCAACGTCTATCTTTGACTAAGGCAATTATATATATATAACATAACTAAATATATATTTATAATTTAAAAATATCAAAAAATATTTGAAAAAATTAAATTATTATAAAATATCAGAATTACTCAAAAGTATCCAAATCATATATTTTATCAGAATCATCCTAAAATATTTAATATTTAACATGAATTATCTACACTATCTGAAATAACTGAATATAAACTGGAATAAATTAAAAATTAAAAAAATGAATATATTTTTTTTGAATTCTTAGTTTTACTAACCGAAACCAAAACTATTCAAATTGAACCCAAACCAAAAATATAGACCAGATAGTAAATGGATTCTCTAGCCTCATATCCGAACAATCCAATATTTGGACCAAACTGAATTGAACCGATATTCGAAATATCCAAACTTATCTTAGACCTTTTAATTTATCCGAGAGATAAGAATAAACTAAAGAAGAGAATATTTACTTTTGAACAAAATTAGAAGAATATAAATTACCTTTGAAACAATAAAGGAAGTTATGAAATACCTTTGAACAAAATAAGAAAACAATAAATACATATCAAAAAAGTCAGCAGATACATTTAAAACAAAAAAAGAAAGACAATACATACCTTTGAACAAAAAAAACAGTATATACGTTTCCATCTACTATATATATTGTATACTATACTAGGCCCATAAAAACAAAAAAAACATCAAATCCTAAAAACACAATCCATAATGGCTTCCTCTACACCAATCATGTTTCTGTTGATTCTCCTCACAAAAACGTCGTTTGGTCTTTCAACTCTAAAGAACGAAACAGTGTTGCCACAAGACGTAGCCACATCCAAACAAGTCGTGATCATTAACAAATTAGGTATACTTGAAACACTAAACCTGCACTGTAAGAACAAGGAGAAAGATCTAGGTCCTGTTTCGCTCGTACCTGAAGCTAGGTTTCAGTTTCAGTTTCTCTCAGATAACTCGCAACCCACAACATACACTTGCAGTTTCCAGTGGCCTGACGCAGGTAAGGAGTTGTTGTTCGATATTTTCACGACGAGTCGAGACGCCAACGTTTGTGATTTATGCATTTGGTACGTTTTCGACGGTTTGATATGTCGGGTGCAACCTGACAAGGGAGAGCCTACCTTCTGTCATTATTGGAATTCTAATACTAGATCGTAACTAAAAATGTATTAATGTTTGCTACCGAATAATATAAAATATGAAATTAATAAAATAAACCAGATCGTTTGCTCGTTCTTATCAAATACTCATTTCGTTTCATATTAAGTATCGTTACAGATCTTTTTTACAAAAAAAAATGTCATTTTCGAATTTCGATACAAAATTAATTAATTTTTTTATTAGAAATTATTTTTCTATTGGTTAAAATATAGTTATGTGTATAGGTACTTGTGTTTTTAAATAAAAAAATATGTAAAATTAATTAGTTTGTGTAAAAAGATAAAGCGATACATAATATGAAACGTACCAAATGCATAAATCCTAATAGTAATATATAACTAGATTTTAACCCGCACATCCGTGCGGATATTTTTCTATTTTATAAATGTATTATATATTATTACAAATATATAATTTTATTTTAGTGTTATATATTGTGTAAATCTATAATATTATTGTTTATATTTCTTATTCAATATTATTGATATATAGTAATTTTTTAAAAATATTTTACTTTTTTATTAATTTTTATTATTTACTAATATATTTTCGAATTAGGTACAATAAAATAACTATATGAAATAATCAATAGATAACTTTTTCATAATATGCTTTTTTATATTTATACATTTTACATATAATATATTTTAAATTTTATTTATTTATATTATATAAAAGAAATATATTTAAGACCATTTCTATTTACATGTTGTGTATAAGAAAATATACTTTAACATATACCATTTTAGTATTTTATGAAATTTATAAGTAAAAAACTGTTTTGTTTAAATAATATAGCCTTATTTTTTTAGTAAATTTTATACATAGTAGTATCTATCATATTATTTTAAGATGTTTTTGGTAAAACTATTTTATTTTAAGATTGTAAGCCAATTACAATAATATGTTACATATATTGTTTGTCATCTCATCATGTTTAATATATGAACCAATTATTTATTTATTTTTAAATCTAATTATTTAACATATTTGATTATTTATATACCCATTTATTTAAAAAATAATTTATAGTTAAATAATATGGTATCTATTTTGAATTTATATAAAGAAAAATTTATATATAACAAATATATGATCAAATAGCTGTGAAATAAGTGATATATTTATTTTATAAATTATTTGTATAATATTTGACAAATATAAGAATAGAATAAATTACATTAGTTTATATATCACCGCGTATGAGCCGATTAATTTAGTTTACAAAGCATAAGAGTAGCATAAAATATTATTAAAAATATATCAATTCGTACTTTCAAAATATAAGAGTATTATAAATTATGTTGACATATTTACACTTTCTTTGATCTACATTTATCATATTTTATATTTTGTTTTATCATATGATCTAACAAACTATATAAGTCATATTTATATACTTATCTTGAAATTTAGATGAAAACCATGATTATATTTTAGCTAGAATTAAATAAAAAATAATATCTCATATTAAAATTAAAAAAGAATATATTTAGGAATGAAATCAGGAAAATATTTCATTAAAGATACTTTTAATTAGAGAAAGAAAACTAAAATAATATTATTATGTAAATAGTAAAAATTATTAAAATAATTATTTAAGAGATGATACAACTTAAAAAATCACACATGAATTGAGTTGTGATTTCTATTTTAATAAAATAGATGTTGTTTATTTAGACACTAATTATTGCATTAGCATCAAGTATTTGAATGCAAAATCTATAATACCAAGATATATTTAGAAAACATATATATATATATATATATATATATATTTGAGATGTAAAAAGGCACAATATGGATGCTTGTATTTACATATCAAAATTTAAAATACCTAAATACTCTTCAACAAAATTTATAAAAAATAATAATTAAATTACTTATTATAATTACTATCTAATATTTTTGATTGTAAAATTGAGTTTTTCTTTCAAACAACAAAACTATGTTTTTCCGCCGAACCTGCCTTAATTTTTTTTCTCACTAAAATCAGATAACTATGTTTTTTTTTTCTTTAAAACAAAAAAATGAGTTTTTCATAAAAACTTTAAAATTATGTTTTTTTGTCAAAAAACAAAATGTTCTTTTTTGTGAAACGCAAAAATTGCGTTGTCTACGAAAATCACAAAATCACTTTTTCCAGCCAAAACATAAATTATATGTTTTTATTAAAACTGTAAAATCAAATTTTTCATCAAAACTAGAAAATTGTATTTCCTTGCCATATATAACCGTTAACCAACGTTCCACTAAAACTGTAAAATTAATTTTGTAAGTTAAAACCACAATAATCAATAATCAAGTTTTTTCGCTGAGAAAAAAATATATTTTTTGGACAAGATCATAAAAATTAAATTTTCTGTAAATCATGTTTTTCTAGAAATTCAAGTTTTCTTGTAAAAAACTTAAACTATCATTTGCATGCCACAAATTAATATTTCCCGTTAATACTGTAAAATTAAAAATTTTTCAGCAAAACCCCAATTCACATGTTCTTGAAAAATACAAAATTGAACTTTTGAATATTAGGGATAAAAATCATATTTTAGTTTTTTTTTTAACTTATTAGTATTGAAATGATATTATAAAAAAAAAAAAAACAACTTAACATCTAATCTACAAGCCGACTCTAAATCATAGCGCAGCTTTGGTGGCCGGTGGCTTTATTGTCGAGCCTCCTTTTATTTTGTTTGTTCTGTCATTGTATTATAGTCTTCGATCGATATCTTTCTTCCTGTTAGCATCTCACAGGAGTGTAATTCTTGCGGGTAGAGGAAGAATCCGGAAGATCGGCGGCGAACACAGAAAGCAAATCGAAGAATGAAGCTGAAGGTCATCGATCCGGTAGACTCTCCGGCAACACCTCCAGCGCTTTTTTTTCGAATCCAAGAACCACACCTTCATTATTCATTCAACACGTGTTCTTTTCTATCTGATCTTCTCTATGTCGGCAAATCGTTTGTAAACTTTGGTTTTATGGCTCTATCAATATAAATGTTGACAGGAAAAAAAAACATTTGGATATAAATATTAACTATAACGTTTGGATGCGATATATAGATGTTATTTTCAGATACTATAAGATCAAATACAAAAACAAACATAGCCTAAGAAGTATTATATTGATTTCGACTTCCGATGAAAACTAGGGAACCTCTTACGAGCAGATAGCCCTCTCTCAACACTGTCTCATGAGCTACCGTACGGTCACACTCTCAGATAATCTCTAGTGGCCATACAGTCATTCTATTTATAACAGGAAAAGCCTCTCTGCTGGTCAGAGTCTTCGCCACTTTAACAAATCTTACTCCACGTTGGCAAAAAGCAACTGTGATTCTCTTCTCGTACTTGAGAACCTATCATTACAGCCCCCATGCTTCACATAGTTGTTCTGTACCGAGTTTCTTGTCACAGACCTGTTTTTTAAAAACTTGGAAGTTCATTGATTTGGGAGATTCCTGTGTTCTGAAGAGGTTGAAACGAATTTCTGGAAACCAAGAAATCTCAGATCATATTTCAAATCTGGTTCTCTTGGCAGTGGGGCACATGATCATAACGGCACTTCTTCTATAAATTATTTAACGACCAAATCATTACTACAAAAGATCATATGAGCAATTAATCTTCTCTTGGTAACACATTCTCCAACCACCGTTGAGTGAATGCCATTTATCGTACTAATGGCTACGGCCAGGTTCCATGTCAAAGAAGCGTACCTCATCGATCACACACGTAAGAGTCACCTCGCTCTACTGATCCGATCCAGCTTCTTCAATCTCTCGTCGCCAAGAAGAATCGATCGATCCCAACACTCCAATTTGAGAAGATCCGAAAATCCAAGCCTGCTCTCTCGAACGAAGTCTACTGTGAAATGACGAGATGCCCCCTTCTTCATACAAGTCTGTAACCCCCACTCTTTTGGGCAAATTCGGATTCGGTCGAGACTAGGGTTCTCCCTTAACAACTAAGTTTAAATAATAATAATAATAATAATAATAAAAAAAACTAACTTTAGGTTATGATAAAATTAAAGTTTCGTTGGGGGCCACGTGACCCCCCCCCTTATACGTTCATTTTCAGTTCAACAAACAGTGGCGACTTCGGTACGTCGGACCGAGATTGGATTCGCTGATGATTACGATCGACTAGTCCCTTCCTTTCCTCGTTTTCATCTCACTTCTGTTTTTGATTGCGTTTGTAGATACTACGTACGAAGGAGCGAGTGTTTATAGTTGAAGTACACATGACTAATCTTAATGTCACATACAGGTGATAAAAAAGGAAAGGAAGAACATGAGGATAAGCCAGAGAAGCCTAAGCAATCAAATGTGCGTAACACTCACAGGACCAAGTTTGAAATTCACATGTACTGTGATGATCAAGGACATATCTGGGTTACGTTTCCTGATGAACTTGCCCCTTCCTTTCCGTAATAACAACCGAAGAGTATTAACACTTTTTTCAGTTTTCAGATGCTCATTTTGTACTTGAAGCACAACTTTGTTATGTTTGGATCCGTTATATTGATCAAATCATTAACACAATCTGAAACGTATGAGCATCACTACAACAACTTAAAGTAACTTAGTCAAGTATTTCAAATGAATCTGTTCTCTGATGGACCAGCCAATAATTTTGGAGCCGGTTACTTTGGCCAATAATGCTGGAGAGCTTCAACCCTAATTCTACACAGTTCTTCTCCACAAATCTCATGTGTTACTCAAAACTTATAACTAGACAAACCAACCATTAATTCTGAAACTGTCTGTAGATAACCACCTGTCTTATCTTATTTTTACAGATGTTTGTTCATCTTCTTGAGCATACAACACTCCATTTATAGAAACAGTGGACAAATTATCATCAAAACTATGGACAGGATAAGACTGCAACGATCCAATTTGACACCTTTGAACACATCCAAGATGCTTTCTGATGTACTGAACTCTCCACTATCTAAGGTTGTAGAACACCATCATTAGCCGAACTTGAAGTTGTCTCATTTGATTTACGTTTTTGCAATTCAAACCAACAACTCTAACGTTGTAATTGATTATACTGCATAGCTCATGTGTCACAGGAAAATCTGTCCTTGAGATCAATTTATTCATCGAATTCACTTATGATCATAACATTTACAATACATCTTTTTAAAATTCCAACCAATTTGTGAGTTCAACTGATTACATGCAAATCAAACCATATCACCCATAGCTTCCAGCATTTCTATCCAGTTGAAAGCTCTTTCTACATTATGTTCTCCTGCTTCTCTCACTGCTATCTTCTTTTCCTTAACACGTACAAAACAGCAGCAGTAAAGAACATCAATAAAACTCCACATCCACTTGATACTGCTTTGGTTATCATAGCATCCTTGTCTGGAGAATCAGAACCTCCTTCTCCTGTGACAAAACAAACAACAAGTGAACTATACTAAACCAAACTTTAGACTAAGGGAGAGTGTGTTTATACATACCATGTAAGTAGATGTACATGTGAGGCTTGTAGTAGTAGCTTCCAAGTATCGCTGGAGCTTTGTATGTTTTGTTGCTTAGAGCAAAACTAACAACATCCAATTCCCGCTGTGTGAAGTTCTCTCTGCCCATAGGAAAGACAGAGATGTCTACCTTAAGGGTTTGAAAAATGGCATCGGTTGTAGCATTCCTAATAACGACACTCTCCACATGAACACTTGAAGAATTTAAGTAGGCCGTTAAACCGTGGATAAGCACGTTCTTGGTCGAGTTGCTTACATCTTTCAAGGAAGCATGTGGGAAGTACATGCTTCCTTTTATCGGGTTCTTGCAAACACAATTTGGACTTGCTTTCCTTCCATGAACACACGGAGAACACTTGAAGGAAGAAGATTTTGGCGTGTCTTTATAACTCTCCGAAGCTAGATAAGTTGACAACAATCAACTACTTGATATCTTAAACTTTAACATGATATTAAATGTATTAAACTTACCATATAGTGGAGAGGGAATTGATATGAGAAACATCATCATCATGACAAATACAATTGTTGCATTCATCTTACACTTACAAGAGGAATCTTCTTTCTTAATGTTATTAATGTTGTAAGAATGATCACTTTTTGTTGAAAAATAACTAGTTTTTCAAACATATAAAAAGTTAAAAAAGTTGGTAACATGGTAGTGTTTGAGAGAGTTGTGTGATTTATTAACTACCCTTCATGTAATGTTCACCATTCCAACACTCAACTTCTACTTGGATGTTTTTGTTTTGTTTTAATCCTTGGACAAAAAAGAAAGTGATGTGTACTTAAAACTTTTGGTTGCATGTAAACCCATATTTTACTTGATTCTTGGTTTGTACCATTTAAAAGGTAAAAGATCTTGCATAACAAGTAATGTAAATATTGTGATAAGTAACCAACTATGAATCTTACTGCTGCTTATCAGAACAAATACAATCCTCTTGTTGTAACAAGTTTCTGCTCAAAGTACACTGGAAACCAGTAGCAGAGTTTCAATAAGCTGAAACAAAAGATTGGCTCTTTCTCTTTTTGTATTCACTGTATATTCATTGGCACATCTTGACGTTTTCAGACGTCTGCAGGTTTTTCATTATCCCACAACAGTAGTCATGTATAAACTCTTGAAAGACTAGTTGTAGCAGAGAACTAATGTGGTACCATGTCTTGTTCTTTCCATAAAGCCACACAGAGAAATGTGACTCCTTCCGCCACAGTGTCCAGAGTATAGCAAAGGAAGATGCCAATGTCAAGCTGTCCAAACTCTCAAGTGAACATAATCTCAGGTCACTGCAGTAACTGATACATCTCACAATCAAATAACATAGACGCAAGGCTTGACTCAGTCACTTTCATCAGTGAAACAACCCACCGATTCTTAACCAGACAGGGATGACTAACCCAACCACTGTAATTCTGAAAACTGTTTGTAGATAATCTGTCTTGCTACCCCTCATCATCGTCTCTCTGTTGCCCATAATTCGAAATTGAACCCGCTCTAAACAGTACAACACACCAAAGAGATTATAGCAAACTCTCATTGTGCTTCTTGTCAATATTGACGTCAAGTATCGTAAGAATTCCAAGCTCCTTCGTTTCTCTTTTGGTCCAAAATTGTGCCCAAGAAGAGTATGCAGAGTTTGCATAACTAGTTGTGAACAGACGACAATTCACTCAGACAGGACTTCAACCCTGAAACTATTTGCTGTTCCCTGTATCTCCATAATGGAACAGCATCTTTGTCATGTTGAACTGTGCCTGACTGATCACACAATCTAACTTCAGACTCCTGCAATATATGGCCACGGTTGGAACAGAAACTCCCCATACGTATGCATATAATTTCAGTGTCATAAAAAACAGTCCAACAACAACATTTGTGACATCTTGTTGTCTTTGAATAGAGTGGAGAAGCCTAGTTTATGTTACGCTTTCACTAAGATCATGCTGCTGTATATCCCTCTTCCAAAATCTCAGTATTTTTACCACACTGCCACAGCCATTGTTTCTTTGACGTTAGGCACAAGAAAGAGCATAGGTGGCATCAACTTTCTCTCTCCAGCGAAGACATCTCAGCATAAGAACATCTCGTCGCCCTCACTTCAACACCAGCATCAGATGACTGCAGCAATTACTCTTTATCCTCTTTATCACCATCACCTTTTATTGTTTCCTTAGACAAACTATATGCATGTAGTGACGCTCTTTTGGCTATAGTTCTATACTTGAAGTGCACGATTTGATGAGTTTGAGCTCTCAAATATGTTGTCTCCCACTTCTGTCTATGAGAATTATTTTAGCTAGCGGTTGGTGTGCAAGATGCCAAACCTTTGGCCTGTGAGACAACTCAAACCCTTTCAAACCAGTCACCAAAACTAAAACCAGAGTTTTGAAATCCTCATTATATCTTATCTCCAGATGATTCTGGTGATTTTTGTCATTACATTTGAAGAGAGAGGCGACAGAATTATGAAGAGTTAAGAAGAGTTAATGATCTGGCAAGTTTATTTGAGTTTGGTAAATAGAAGAACGAGCTTTGTAAATGGAGTCTTACATATTAAAGATACTCATAGTTACATTCATTCATGTTAATGGATCTTGGCGGCTTGTTTCTCTAGTGTGTGGAGATTCAAGATTGGTGGACTTGTAATCGGTGTTTCCTATCAATAATTCTTCGTAGCTCTTATCACTTTAATCACATTGTCATACATCTTGAAATGCAAAATCCTCTGGAAAGGTGTATCTCACCTTTTAGAACTTTCATCACACTGTCTCCTTGAGATTGAATGTTCTGACAATTTCTCTGGCATGATCGTGTTCGTGGAGCTCCACTAGCATTCTCTTCAACCTGCGGGCAAGACCGGTGGTTTCCGCATCATCCAGTCCTGAGGCAAGCCGTGTCTTGAGATTTTTTCCGAGTGTCAGAACACAATCCACAAGTGGTTGCAACGGCCTACTGCAAAATTAGAGAACGTTTAAGTATGTATCACGGCGAATTGCAACACAAATTCGTAATGCCCTAGAATGAGATGCTACTATCATGTAAACAATGATGATGATTTTTCTTAGGTGAATGAGCATAAAGACCATAGCCGGACCTATACTTCTAGTTTTGAAGGAAGTGCCTAGACACTTTGCAAGACTAAGTATGTAAATCCTGATTGGAAAGTTTCCCTTACTTTACTCTAGCGTTAACACTCATGAAAATCAACAGCTTAACTTTTCATGGCAGACAGATCGTAACCGAAAAACGGAAAATGATGTACAAAAATCACAAGATTGGGACTATTGATAAAATGACCTATGAGAACTACCAATGCGTGAGAGTAAACTTTTGTTGAAGAAATTATCGTCTACCTGTGAGTTTAAGTGGACGCTTTTGTCCTGTCCATACTCCAGACAAAGAAGCAACGCATCTTTTCAGTTCTTAGTGACAGCATCATGGATTATTTGATGAAATGCTTCGGACGTCGAAGGTAGGACTTTTCCAAACAAAAGCTCCACTCAGAGCCAAGTTCTCCAACACTGGAAGCGCCATGGTTGTCTTTCCAACATGCATATATTTTCATAGACGCACTGCTGTCCCAAACCTATATGCTGCAACTTGTGAAGCATTAGGTACAGCCTTCAATACCAGAGGACCCCATGTCGGAACCTGGAGACAAGAAGGATCGGAGAAATAATGGTCCAGTATACTTCATAACAAGATTCAACGAGATTTTTATTAGGAAAGTAGCAAAGATGTAGCAAATTCAAATACCATACCGTAATAGCTGCTACGGCTTCAACAAGACGAGAGCGAATAGCAGCAATAGTTCTGCCAGGGCTTCGCTTGAAGCAGAAACATAATTTGTCACCAAGCTTGTAGCCGCAACAGCATTTTTTGTCTCCCGGGTGCTAAGTATATCCCAACAACGAACTATCTGATGGTGCAATATAGGAATCGCAACCTTCTCCACTAGCTCAGGGACAAGGTTGGCATCAGTATCATCGGGTGCAAAATCATCCCCATCTTCTGGCTTCCCGTAGTTAAATAATAACCCATGCCTGCAGACATCGATCACGAGTCAGCCTACTTCCACGAATGCTATAAACAAGTGTTTTCAGTTCACACGATAAGAGACTAATGCCTACTAGTTAGGATTTTGGGTATGATATTTTGGACAATATAAAAAGACGGAAATCGTGAATAGCTTACCATTCCATGTCAAAGAAATCCACTTCTTGATGAAGAGGATCCCATTTCAAAAGCTCCAAGCGTACATAAGGTGAAAAGATGGAAGGAACGGTCAAAGACATGTAAGCGTCACGATAAGTAGATGAATAGTCTCGCTTCCACTTCTCAAATCTCGCCTTCACCCTTGAAAGCTGGGAATATTCCTCAGATGCATCACTGAAGACCTTATCAGCACACTGAAGTTATCTTCTCTCTGATTTCCTTATATGCTGAAGTCTCGCTGTCACTTTCATCAGTGCTTGATTCTCCTTCCATTTTCAGAGAAGATCCATCAATCTCCATGGCAGATGCACGTTTATTTTCAAATCGATCTCGCCTTTTCTGCGTGCTGCAGCCCTCCTTCCACTTCCCTGCGCTTCTGCAAGTTCTCGTCCTGCCCAATTCATCAAGCTTAACTGGTTGAGCCTGCTGTCTTATAGAAGCAGAGGCAGCCAACGCAGCATCTGTGGCAGCAGCTATTACTGAAGTACTGCTTCCTTGTTTTAGAACTGCCATCGCTGCTTTTACGGAGGCGCCTAGCTCTACCATTTCATCATTGTTATCTGCAATTCTCCTTTCTAGAATAGCTGAAGCATGTTTTTCATTTAGGTCCTTCATCTGATTCTTCAATTTCCTCAATGAAGGAACCCTTTTCCTGCGAAAGAAAAATCAAAACAGAAATTAGGAGAAACCAGTAGCAGTTTCATAGATGAATTTTTTTATTGACGGAAATGAAGCACAGATGCATTTATGTTAGAGGTATACATTATCCATAATCCATATAGTGATCCATACGGATTTTATATGAAAGTCATTGTGTTGCATGCAATGCAATCAATCGTAAAAGCAGGTGTTTTTTCTATATTACAGAAAGCGTTAGCTTTCATTGAAACGGAATCATACTATGATGTCCAAAGAATACATACGCTAAGAGTACTCGGTATATTACATAATAATATGGTTTGAGTTCTTTTTCTTCTTTGTTTCATTGAGATTAGTTCAACCAAATTAATGCAAGCATCCTTCTAATATTATTACATTATCAGTGTTTCTTGAGTCGATCCCTGATCTTCCTACTGCAGTCAAGTGTCACTCCGAATTAATATTGCTGCCAGGTTGACCAATCAAGAAGATTTGACACCTAAGAAACCGAGTTTGGTAAGGCACTGGTATTTCAAAAGTACCACATAAAGATGACTAACCATCCGATGTTCCTGCTAAGGGTGCGAAGTATGTAATTTGATGAATCAGGACAGTCGCCAGCACAAAAGGCCATGCGATCCGTCGCAGTTAATGCATGAATCACATCATTTATAATCAGGAGAAGCTGGCGCCTGCATGAAGTCGGCAATAACAGAACTGAGTCTCTGAGTTTTTGCTGCAAGAGAGCCTGCGTTCGACCTCTTGATTTCCATATACATCACTCTGTCCTCCGCATGAGGAAGATTTCAAGAGCCGATGTATATACTGCACATCAAATCGACTCTGCTCATAGTTTTAGTTCAGGTCGGGTTTTGTGTCATCTGTAATGCACTCATGTGGTTTTTTTTGATGTAGATGCTGTGTAAAAGATAATTCAAAACAATCAGTTCATCAGAACCAATTCATATAATCACATAAATCATAATCAGACTTCATAAAGTTCATAACTAGTCAACTAGCAATAAGAAGACGCTAGGAAGAACCTCTGCGGGGTGGAGCTTATGTTCACAAACTTCACGTAACTAATAACGAAAAACATTATAAGGGTGATAGATGTTATAACAAACACGAAGGAGATGAGCTATTAACTATCTATACACTAAAGCTATGAGGGACTGATGTTTCATAGAGTAGTAGACTTATAATATAAGCGCAGTTTCACTCAGTTTATGCAATTGTCTTGCATTCATCTTTTTGGACCATATACGACATGTACGCTATTGGTTGCTTTGACATCTTGTGGTCATAGCATTATGGACAGTACTGGCAGTGCATGACCAACCAGCCGATAGCGTCGAGTTATATCTCACTCACACACTAGATACGAGTCGCTAGGAGGGATAAGGATGGAGGAGATAATGCATACCCCGCATCGATAAGCATACCATCTGCGGTGCTTGTGTGTGTGGAGCAAGGCACATTCTGCCCTCATGTGCATGCCTGTTATGAAGCCAACCCGTTTTACGCTTCAATTCTCTCTATATCCCAAAAATACCCTCTTCTTTAATTGCTCCTTCTCCCACAATTCTTTCTTCATCTTGCATGCCTCAGATAAACCACTTATCGTGGATTCATTGCTAGTAATGACAACTCAGCTTGTTCTCATTAATTGAGTGAGTCTCAATGCGCTGGTGGAACATCTGAAGTCAGATATCTCATCGGAAGAATGCCTTCAATAGCAGACGATTTGTTGTGATATTCAGCTACAAACAAGGAGATATGAAAATAGCAAGTAGCGCGTGTGGTGATTTGAACGAGAGAGCTGCCTCCATCTTCTCTCCTCTAAGGCTAACTAGCTAAAATCAGTATGTCTCCGAAAGAACTGATCAATGATAGAGCTCTGACTCTATATACACTTTGGATATATGCAGAGAAGTTCACATATCGAAACACCGTGTCTTGAAAACCCGATGCGTGAGGACTTCTCCTATGCTACTTGTTCTGACTGTGAGTGGTTAATAAAAACCTGATCAATATAGTCACTACTATTTATTTGGTTCAGTACTTTGCTCACTAGGTCTGAGAATATCGGAAGCGTCGTTATGTGGTTTCTTTGGAGCTCAAGAAGCGCCTCTTTCGTAATTACGAGTGCCGGCCTGGGGAAGCATCGTTTGGTAAGGAAGGAGGATAAAAACAAGATGGATGGGATAACGATGTACCTATAAAAAATGGATAAGCGTTTTAGAGATCTGTGAGTATAGATATTCCGATGCCAGAGCCAGAAGAACAGTGACCAATAGAAACACGAATATATGCATTCGAGTCACTTCTGACACTGATTTACTTAGGAATTAATCCGTACAACCACAAGGGGAGGCCCAGTACTTTCGTTACCGCGTGCTATGAGTAACCGAGGGCTGGAAAACTGGTGAAGCATGAGTTATCGTTCTTGTAACAGAGGTCGGAGCAGTTATCCTAATAAATATAGCGTAATTCACCCCGCACACCGAGACAGGTCTTTCGTCGGACGGTGCTGAGTAGGGAAAAGCGTTTAGCGCGGGGGAAGATACGATATTTCAAATCATACGCGTTTCGTGTCACCACAGGCAGCGCCTGGTGAATAGTATATCTGTAGGTTATAACGCGGTTATGGATATATGTCATACATCATACGAGAGAAGACTTAGGACTTAGATTCGAAACTCTACCACAGGAACATAGAGGGAGCGAGTTAATAGATTTAAGCTTAACGTATTGGTTTTTTAATTTTGTTATTTCATGTACGGAGGTTATTTTCAGAATTTGTGTCTTGTTAACAACCCGCCGACTTAATTAAAAATTACGCGTATACATAAGATAGCATATCTAATTTTTCCTTTATGATTTACCTTATCCTAGGATAATAAAACTAAATTACATCAATAGTAATTTTTAAATCTAGGGAGAGATTAATTTAAATTATTGATGATATCATATTACCAGAGCTACGCCATGCCGAACAACCTAATGTAAAATAAGAAACATTTCGACACTCACAACGCCTCGAGTGAAAAGTAAAAGATGAAGTAAATTGCATTTTGCTAAATTGGCATTTTTTTTTCTTTCTGCCGACTTCCTCTCATGGCTTTAGAATTAACACACAGCTTTCTTCCGCTCTATATTCAATTTTGTTATCAATGCAAAACATAAGGAAACATATAAAGAGATTGATGAAGAGAAGAAAAACATAACTAGTTAAAGTAGTAAATGTTAGAGTAGGGCTGCGGTCGGAGAGCGAGTTCCATTGCAGATCGGTGCGAAGCCATACTCCGTTTCGCCTCACCTCACTCTAGATCTCTGGCACTTGCTGCTGCTTCTGCTTCTGTGGGTTTATCCACCCCTTTCGTCAAGTTCCCATATTCCTCTTATGGTTGCCATTCATCGCTTGCTGAAGCCAGAACATGTGAAGGTTCGTTTATGGGTCTGCCCGCCTCACGCAATTTAATCGATCCTGCATGTCCGCTGTTAGCTGAAAGGGGATCTCGCTTCCGCCAGTAGTGCTTGCCTATAATTGGTGATACCGGATGTAGCGAAATGTTACACAAAAAGCTTGTTAAAAGATTCCATTCTCATACTCAGCGAAACCATAGACTAGAGTTATTTGCATCCAGAGGATTGTCTTCCTGGCTAAAATTTGGGTAAATCAGTTCTTTTGTATAGACGCTTAAATCTAATAACCTGAAGAGTAGGACTGAACTGAAGAACGAGAAACGTGGTACTCACTCAATTTTGTTTGCAGAAGAACAGACGCAGATTATGCGTCATCTTATTTTAGCTATGAGAAGGAAAGATGGGATTTTTTACCAGAGACATCCTCGCTCCGCAGCGATGAACGCCTTGGTTTATAGCCACAAAAGCAAGATTGAATGAGGTAATCGTGAAACGCTTGTAAGCTTTGTATCTCATAACAATCTTGGGGTCCACCTTCGATATTCCAGAGATGATTCCTGGTTAATGAGACTTACCAGAAGATGTTTGGTTTGTCATTTGAAAGCGAGAAAGATGTATCACTTCTTCTCTTCGATCATGCCTCTCACTGTCGCTTCCTACAAACAGAGATTATCACCGGAGCCCTTGTCATACACTAACGAGCCACTTATCCCATCATTTCGTCATTGCTACACTTCTGGATACTTCTTTTGCGTCTCTGACCTGTTTTCCAGCATGTACCATCTCTCCTTACGCATCTAAGTCCCCAGCAATCAGATGCTTCGGTCTGTCATCCCCCGCGATTATTCCTTGCCCATTCAGAATCATCCGCAAAGATATGGGAACCCATACGCGCCTTTTTTCATATATTGTGAATACAGCCTCCTGATTCACATCCAGCGTCTGATTACTTCTTTCTGCTCGCACATGTCAGACTTGACGATCATCAGGACTCCATAAGATCCGCAGTCACTGGGCTTCTGATGGCCCACAAGTTTATGCTATCAATGAAAAGTGCCCATCTGCGTTGATCTGAAAAGTAAATTATAAGTGAAATCAGCAAAAACAGGTTTGCCCTCGACAAGTAGTACGAACAAACTTTAAACATGTTTTAGGGCCAAAACCAATTTCAGGTGAGCCTTAGTTGTGGCTAAGTCAGCTTAACCTCCCATATAATTGCGGTTTTGATCACTTGGAAGTGAGCTAAAATATTTGCCATTATGCCCGAGAATTGCAAGAACCACACTTCATCAGTAATGTGAACTCAAGATCTGAACATTCATTGTAAAGATAACTTAACAAATGTGATTTTATGTCATAAACGCACCATGCGGCTGCTAGTCTGTATATCTACAACATAAAAATCGGCCACCTAAAGTAATCAGGATAATTCCAAGGAACCATGAGTACATGTGACAGCAAAGAAAAATGGTTATACATAGAATGATAAGAGAAAAAAGAAATAATCGAAAAAGATACAGAGGCATCAAACTAAGACAATTAGAATCTTCTATTTATCTTTTATCAATGACCTAATGCAAGGAAGATAGACACCTTGCAGCCCACTAAACTTTAAGCTAGAATACCTTATGTTTCGAAAAACACTAAATGATCACAAGAGACAACAACCACAACAAGAAGAAACAGATAGTAGCATTAACAGATCAGCAGCAGTCTACCTGAACTGTCTGAGAAGGAATTTGGTGCTTCCGACGCATTGATGTCAGAAAACAAAGGACAAATCACCTATCCAGTATATGGTAACACAACAATCCGCTGATATGAAGAGAAGGTTTCTCAACTAAAATATCCCACTTCTTTCTCTGGGATCATACAGAAGCAGGAAGCAAGTTGTGCAGTTCCTCAAAACCTTGAACATTGATCTGTTCCTTGAACTCACACTTTCCTTTACCTTTACCCTTTTGCTTTACCCGAAGTGGTTATGTGATATAAACTTTGAAAGGTGATAATAAGGGAGGAAGCGAGCTCAATGAACACGCTTTGTTTAATCTGAGAGGTACAATCTCGTTCCTTAAAGTTGCTTAGCGCATTCGCTATCATTATTCAAACTTCAGAAGCTCTAAGACTTTGCTCTCAACAGTAACACGATGACGCAGATTCTGACAGCCTTTTTCATCTACCAGCCCGGATTCTATTCACGTTACAACACTCTCATCCCATTTTCCTTTTCCTTACCTGCTGCGAAACGCCTTGACGACGGATTGATGCATGGGATTCCAGACTCTTCCTCCAGCATGGCCGCCGGTTTTCCAAATAGCCAAGTGAATAAAGAGCTCGAGTGAATAATCCTAACGAATTCAGACCTTTTTAAATGACCCTTATGGGCCGATAGTATCACATTCCCCTTGGGAGGTGAGAGGCCATCTGCCATCTCAGGTCTCCCAAAGAGTTTGGTCACGCTACTACCTCAACAGAGAGTGCCGTTGGGTCGTCAGCACGGAGTTTAGCACGTTTCAACGGAGGTTCCATGTATCCTCGCACAACTCCCATGAAATTGCTAGTTTCAGGCCATCATAACTAGCTGCAGAGACATAGAATGAGAACGCACGTATAGATCCATAGGAATCCAAAAAGAAATGCACTTTTTTACAGGAATGCCAGTAACATACACCACTAACAGTAACAGAAGGATTCTACTTGATAATCAAGTCCTGATCACATGAGACGATATGCTACCAAAAGACGAGACACCAAAAAAAAAAAAAGGAATCAAGTGAACTAAATCATAAACAAAGAACACGTAAAAAGGATTCTATCTTGATCACAATCAGAGATATCTAAACCAGAAAGAAATTAAATAAAGTAGATCTGACCTAGAAAAATCAACTCCAAATGGTCTAAAACTATAATATGTTGTTAAAGGATTCCATAACAGAGATCTACTAGCGAAAAGATAGTGATTATTAAACATTCATCACTTATGAATAACATCAAACCTAGTATGATCAAAAACTATAAATGAAGTTTTGATTTTAATTCTGTTCGAATCGTTAACAAACCACCTCTCGACGCTTTCACCGATAAAGCAATAAGTTAGAACAGTGATCGGAATACGCTCAATCGGATTGAATCACAAAACTCAGGAATCATAACAAAAATCAAAACAGTAATATAGGTGATTGAGCAATTTACAGAAGGATCGAAAACAGTTACGCGAATCATCAGCAATCGAACTAAATAGAGAAGTGGTGATGAAGGATCAATTAAATGGGCGATCCTAACAAAAGAAGGGGTGGGAGATAACTCGAATCTTACGAAATAAGAGCAAGCCGCAGGGAAGCAAGAGATAGGTTTGGCGATGGCGGAATGAAGGTTCAGAACTAGAGAGATAGGGTTAGTGAACAACAGCCCTGAGAAATCGGTGTAGATGCAAAAGCGGTGAGAAA
>CAJHQP010008791.1:0-25242 GCA_905132765.1 Moricandia arvensis
AACAACACAGTTACAAGCTATAGAAGATCATTCAACAAGTCATTAAGCAAGAGAAAGGAGACAACAACAAAGATAAATAGCTTAGGCTTAAGTCTATTTGATCTATTAAGGTTGATTGTATTCTCTAGCTAAGTTGAGAAGGTCATTGCTTTGTTGTGTCAACAACAAATAAGCTATCTAGCACACTTATTTGGTGTTTTGCTAGTAACTCTTTTGATCTAGTGGGATTTTGGGAGCAAGAGATCTCCCACGAGACGTACCGAGTTTAGAGGCCGGGAACTCGTTAAATTGCTTGTGTCTTTATTTACAAGTTATAATTCTAGGTCAAAAGGTTATTTGAATCCTAAGTAACCTAAGTTTAATTCTCAATGGATCAGAGCTTCCGGGTTCTTAAGGGATAATTAGGAGAGAGAGAGAGAGAGAGAGAAATTTACCATCAGATTCATAAGCGATGTCTAACACTCGCATTGAAGTTGATCGGTTTGATGGTACGGGTGATTTTTGCCCAACTATGAAGGTGTGCATCGCTTGCTGAACTTTGGAGTAACTCATATTAAAGTCCCATCCTTACTAATGACAAGGTTACTAAAAGATGGGAATGACAACCAAGATTGAAACCCTGATCAACCATGAAGGATACTACCGGAAAGGGGCCTAGCTGGGAATTGTTGAACTCAACCACACAGTTTATAGGATCCACGTTAAATTTGAGAAGCTCAGAGAAAGCAAATGACCTGATTGTGCTTAAATGTTGGGACCAACGGTTCTAAGGAAGATTAAACATTGTGAAAATTGGCCCAGCGCCGCCAAACCGTCGGAATACCTTAGACAAACCATAACACAAAAGACCTCATTGCCCCAATCAGATATATCTACAGCTCAAGGTTCTAGCACTTTCTAAGATGACTTGACGTCTAAGACTATAGAGTGAGATGTGGACGATTTCTTGAAACTAGTAGCAGATTTGAGCAACCTACAAGTTGAAGTTTCAGAGGAAGTTCAGGCAATTTTACTTGCTAAGTTCACTGCCAGCAGATAATATGATCAACTCAAGGAAACTCTAAAGTATGGGAGAGACACTCTAAGCCTAAATGAGGTTACTGGAGCTGCAAGGTCTAAGGAAAGGGAGCTGATCGAGAGTGGCAGGTTTACAAAGGTCGGGTGGAGAAGGCCTAATGGTTGAAAGAGGGAGATGCAGAGCGGCGATGAGACAAGAACAATGGGAAGACTTACAAAGGAAGGTCAAAGAGCCGATCTGGAAGGTCTAAGTCACGTCCCAGAAATAATAAAAACACTAAGGGATGTTTCATATGCGGAAAGGAGGGGCATTGGAAGCGTGAATGTCTTGATAGGAGGTCATTCAAACCTCAAGACTCCGCAAATGTAGCAGTGGCTGAATCAAAAGAACCTCTAATCCTAACGGTTAGTACCTTAGGCACAAAGGAAGAATGGGTAATGGATTCAGGCTGCTCGTTTCATATCACACCCGATCAGAGTTTCCTATTTGACTTGGAAGAGTTCAAGGGAAAAAGTATTAATGGCTAATAATACTCATAGTAACATCCAAGGAATTGGAAAAATACGGATCCTAAATATGGATGGCTCTACGGTAACCCTAACAGGTGTTAGGTATATGCCAGAGGATGAGTAGAAACTTGATTTCGTATGGAATGCTAGAAACTGCAGGGATGTCGATATGAAGGGAAAGATCTTATGGTTAATTTCTATAAGGATGACAAACCGATCATATCAGGAAAATACCATCAAGGGCTATACTACCTAAAAGGAACCGTATTGAAAGGAGAATCTAACCTTACACGAGTTGAAAGGAATATGACTAATGTTTGGCACTCACACCTTGGTCATATGAGCCTGAAGAACATGTCTGAACTTGTTAAGAATGGATATATCATTGACAAGGAAGTAAAGGAGTTGGATTTCTGTGAACACTGCATAATTGGGAAGTCACACAAGCAAAGTTTACCTAAAGCTAAACACGTGACTAAAGGAATATTAGACTATGTTCAGTCAGATCTCTGGGGCTCTCCTTCTACACCAGACAGCCTTGCTGGGAGCAAATACTTTGTAACCTTTATCGATGATTTTTCAAAGAAGGTGTGGATCTATTTCTTAAAGTCTAAAGACGAAGTGTTCTCCAAGTTTAGGGAATGGAAGACAGAAGTTGAAACCAAGACCGAAAGAAAAATCAAATGCTTAAGGACCGACAATGGTTTGGAGTTCTGTAATAAGCAGTTTGATGATTACTGCAAATAGGCTGGGATTAAAAGACATAGGACTTGCACCTATACTCCACAACAAAATGGGGTGTCAGAGAGGATGAATCGACCAATAATGGATAAGGTAAGGTGTATGCTAACTGAGTTTGGTTTAGATCAAAGTTTATAGGTAGATGCAGCTTCTATGGCTATCTATTTGATCAATCGATCACTAAACTCTACGTTAGGGTTTAAATTACCTGGGGAAGTATGGTCAGGGACTAAACCGGAGTTGGGACACCTTAGGACATTCGGGTGTTCTGCATTTGTTCACATAACTGAAGAAAAAACATGACCTAGAGCTCTTAAAGGAGTTTTTATGGGATATCCTACGGGAACTAAAGGATATAGGGTTTGGATACCTCAAGAAGGACGATGCAGAACAAGCAGAAATGTGGTCTTTAATGAGGAAGAACTATACAAAGATACTATGGTTAAGGGAGAAGATAACCCTAAGAGCACTAATGACAGTGGTAACCAACGTGCAAATAGAACCAAAAAGAGAGTATCTTTCAGTGATGATTTGATCAGGGGACCATCTCACTCTTCTGAGTCTGAAGTCACACCTGATCAAGGTGGAGAAGAATCATCAACAAACAATTCTAGTGTTTCTAGTACCTCTAGTGACCAAGAACATGATCCCGAAGTTGAGAGTCAAAACACTGAAGATGTGCCTGACTCGTATATGCTTGCACGAGATAGGGAAAGAAGAAGGAATGTGAGACCACCATCTCGATATGAGGATGGAACTTTGTAGCTTACGCGCTGATGTTCTCGAAGACTTGGAAATAGATGAACCTAAATCCTATTCGGATGCTATGAAAAGCAAAGAAAAGAAGAAGTGGAAAAGGGCAGCTGAGGAAGAAATGAGTCTCACAGGAGAATCGAACATGGGATCTCATTGATAAACCACAGAATGCAAAGCTCATTGGATGCAGATGGATTTTCAAATTGAAACCGGGGATCCCAGGGGTTGAAGATGAGAGATATAAGGGAAGACTAGTAGCTAAAGGCTATTCTCAAACCGAGGGAATCGACTATAACAAGATTTTCTCTCCGGTTGTGAAACATGTCTCTATAAGACTTATGCTATCAGTTGTGGTAAACCTAGACTACGAACTGGAACAAATGGATGTCAAGACGACTTTCTTACATGGAAGCTTAGAGGAAAGGATTCTCATGACTCAACCTGAAGGTTTCATAAAACCAGGGACAGAGAATAAAGTATGCATGTTAAGGAGGTCTTTGTATGGTTTGAAACAGTCTCCAAGGAATGTAATCAACGATTTGATACGTTCATGAAGGATCAATTTTTTGAACGTAGCAGTAAGGACCCTTGTGTCTATATGAGGGATATCCAAACTAGTAAAGCAATCTATCTACTCATATACGTTGATGATATGCTAATAGCATCAGGAAACAAGGATGTTATCAGGAACCTAAAGGACAAACTTAACAGTGAGTTTGAAATGAAGGATATGGGAAAGGCTTCTAGAATCTTTGTGGAAAATAAGAATTTAGAGAATAACAAGGAAACTGAGAGAATAAAGGGAGCAGATGCAAAGCTGAACTTTGGAGAACTTGAAGCTGACTGGAGTCGAACATAGCAAGAAAGAAACGGTAATAGCAGAGAAAGAGGAGGGCAAGAAGGTATGGGGACGCGGGTCGAAGACGCGGAGGATGTGAAGATCTCACGAAGCCTGGAACATGAAGGCGAGGCGCGGCAGCGGAATCCGACGGGTACCCGGCATCGACACGCATTCCAGATCCACACGAACCGCGGTAATTACCCGAGGTCCATCTCCTATCTGATCACACTGCCCACCTTTACATATCATCCAACGATAGGGAAATAGATTGCTTACTAGTTGGATATCCCTCCTCATCGACCATAATGTCGCGAACTCCCTTATCTGCATAACTACTAGCTCCAACCACTATACTCGTGACTAGTACGTCGTGCTGTCTGTCTACCATCACTGCCGGTCTCGCCTACAATGAATGCTACACTCCCTAAAAGCACGCTCTCGTGCAATCTAGTCGCTAGACGCATGACCATAGAGAATCGCACATGTCGTCTCAACCGCACTGTAAAAAAGACCGCCTCACGGGTTCATCGCTCGGACTATGATAACTCAATCGGCGAGCCTGTTTGTGACCGCAATATAGCTGCATACTATGCCCAATCCGGAGAATCCTTCCTCCCTGCCATTTTAAGAAATAGCTTGAACATCCATTGTTCCTTCATGTCTAGGGTTTTACCACAACTATGCTTAAGGTAAGAGATCATGGCTCACAACGGCGCGATCTCATCAATGGAGATCTTTAAATCGATTCCCCTCGGTTTGAGAATAGCTTTAGTTACTAACTCCTATATATCTCCATCTTTGAACCCTAGGAATCCCCCGGTTTTCAATTTGAAAATCATTTTGCATTCCAATTGAGATTGGCAGTTCTGGTGCAATTGAAATCCATGGATCTCGGGGAATCAGCGCAAGCCCGGTCCCAGCCCGTCCGGCCGTTCATTACGCAGACGCCCAGTGCCGCCCGCCGGCCGGTGTGCATCCGATTCGGAACCAAGACTCATCCCCGAGCCTTTATGCAAGGACGCTCCGGCCTCTGACGACGCGCCAGGAGACGCACTAGATCCGCCTCACTTGCTGGCAATCCACAGCCAACACGGCATTAATCTGTATGGCGTAGTGTTATATGATCCGCCAACCGGGACTGCGATTACACCACAGCCCGAACCTCTGCTCTCTTCAAGGTATCTCCTAGTATCTAACCGTCCCCTCTATCGCGTATGGAAGATTCCCCCCCCCATCGCTCCTAATAAACTATCGTCATCAGCGCTGCTCTACCACTACAAGACGCTGCCCCGACCGGTACCTTATAAACAGCATGGTGTTGAGAGGAGATTCATATCGCTCCTGGAAAGACCACAAGTCAATTAGGTGGCTTACCAAAATAACTCCTACAAAAAAACATAATGATCTGAAAAGCAACAGGAGGGTAGTCCGGCCAGTCCAATCAGTAATATAGTTCGTAATCAAACTGAAAATGTTATTTTCTAAAAACTTTGATCTAAATTAAATTAAAATAAAATATTTGTAATTAGATAGAAAGGATCAAAATATATTTATAAAAACCTGGGGTCATGCGGTTGTCTGTTATGAATAGTTTTACAACATACTACAAAAGTGTTAATAACGGACACGGCAAAAAGAACTATCCACATTAGATTCGGCCACATACATCCAGATTTTTATAAACATTTTAAAATAAGTTTAAATGATACCTCATAATCGGTTATGTCATCCATGAGCCGTGTCTTTGCAGCTAAAGAGCGGACGAACTTTGGTCTAGATCTAAGCCATTCAAAATCTTCCTCCTTACCAATATCTCAAGTCCCATTATAGAACATGCCATGGGCTGCAATATGCACCGACCTCAGCCTCACCAGCCTCCATGTACTCATCAAAGTTAGGCATGTGACATGCTCGTGCCCATTTGATAAGCTCCAGGTTTGATTTTCGCAAGTATGATAAACTGTTTAGTTATACCAAAATTTAAAACATGTTACATTACTTATTCCCAGCTAATTTATGAATTTATTTTTGTATGGTTATGAATATTTAGGGGTTTGCAGGTAAATCACCTCTTCTACCATCTTTTTCTAGCATAAAGGATCGTTTTTCCGACCTCAATATCTCATCATACTCTTTAAAAACATGCATCACAAACTTGAAGCACTTTTCATGTGATCTTGAAGATTTTCCATGTAATCCATATCCCATCTGCTCGTAAATCAACACAAAATTGATTATCGAATAATACAACAATAATATTAAGCTGGATTATGTTATGAAGTTAGTTTCGTGAGTCTTTGCAAAGTATATACCTTTCGAGACAATCAACTAGGCATGCAACTTCAGGAACTGAACCATAGATATCGCAAGCATCGTCTATAAATGTGATCAATAAGTATAACTTAGCTGACATAATTCTCCCAAGTGAAACATGTGGCTCGAAGTTGATCATCAGTGCCGAGAACCAACTCTCAACGGTTCTTTCTCTTGATATTAGCTGGAAGGTTTAATGTATGCTCTAGCTCCCTCCACCACCTACACAAATATACAAAAGACAAAATATATATGCAGTCAAAAACAACCTTACACAGTTGTAGGTCATTAATATACTAACATTGTTATAATTTTAATTCCTTGAAGTAATGAAGCTGCATGAACTTGAATTAAGCTTGGCTAGCTTGAGCAGTGTATCATCGCGGTCCTCTTCTTGTTCATAGAATGTAATGTAGTCCCTTGCAACCAGAGCTTGGCTGTTTCGGTGCTGAGGTATGTGGAGAGCTTTTTGTATATGCTTGACAATATGTGGGTGTGCACGGTCGGCAACCTGTAGCTAATGGCTTCAAGTGGTCTAGTGTGAAGCTCGACGCTTTATCCAGTATATGATCTGTTGTTGTCCCAAAGTGTACAGCTTCGTAGAAGCCTTAGCATACCCTTGACATCTTCTACTAAACTTTCCTTGAACTTGCCGTCGTTTCCTTTAAATCTGTTGAAAATATCTACATGGAAACGTAATACGGTGTTCAGTGAATTCTATATCTAAGATTAAATTGTATATAAATTATCTTATAATATGCTAAAATTATATACCGGATAACACGTAGTAACCATATGTTCTGAAAACTCGGAATATGATGGAAATTGTGTACAAATCATTTTCATCAGCGATCAAATCATCTATCTTTTCAAACGCATGTTTCAAGATCTCTTCGATCTCGTTCTCAAAATGATAAGAGATGCCAAGGCAGATTAGCAGATGAATAGAAAGTATGCACTTCTTTACTGCATTGTTGTCCGGAGAAGACAAATTGAATATGTCCTCTCTTAGTTTAGGCTTTAGTATCTCAATCTCTCTTGCAAGGACATCAAAATCCTGAAAGTAGATAAAAGTCAAAGATCATTTTACGTTATAGCATCTAATAGATGTGTATCATTTATATTAAGGCCCTATTCGTTTTTGTATCCTCGTACTTCATCTGGATGCTAATATTCAGATGTTGTTCGCGTTTTAATATTCAAATGTTGTTCATTTGGACACTATTTGGCATTAATATCTAAATTTCAAAATTTATAATATCTAGAATATCTAGATATTTGAAATATTAAAAATATAGAATTCGGATGTTACATTTGTATCTCAAAATCTAAAAGATCTTAATACTCTTAATATAAATATAAAAATTAATTGAATTAGTTATTATAAGTTTTATATAACATTGTAATCGGAAAATTCGTGTTTTTCTACAAGAACCGAAATTACGATTTTTTCGTCAAAATCAAAGATCGTGTTTTCTTGCTGCCAAAATCATAAAATTGTGTGTTCTCACCAAAAATTGTGAAATCACATTTTCTTGCCAAAACGTAAAATATTTTGTTCTACCAAGCCGAAAGTTCACATTATCCTGTCAAAAACGTAAAATCACATTTTGTCAAAAACGTTAATATACGTTTTCCATCAAACCATAAAATAACGTTTTTCCGGTCAAAACCGCTAAAAATATATTTTCCTGCCAAAATCTAAAAATACGCTTTTCCGCAAAAAATCAGAAAATTACGTTTTCTTGCAAAAGCCGTAAAATCAAAATTTTTCCGTCAAAACCATAAATTCACATTTTCTTCCCAAAACGTAAAAATACATTTTCTCGCCAAATCGAAGAATTGCGTTTTCCCACAAAAATTGGGAAATTGTGCTTTCCCGCCAAAAACCAGAAATCACAATTTCTTGTCAAACTGATAATCGTGTTTTCTTGTCAAAACTTGAAATTTGCATTTTCTCGTCAAAACTGAAAAATCTCGCTTTCCCGCCAAAACCGTAAAATCATGTTTTATGGCCAAATCAATCTCGTTTTCCCGCCAAATCGAAGAATTGAGGAAAAACAATTATAATACTATAATCGTTTTCCCCTCCCAAAACCTGGAAAATCATATTTTTTCCTCGAAAACTAGAAAATCACAATTTCCCGTCAAAACTAGAAAATCGCATTTTTCCGCTAAAACAAAATCCTTATTTTCCAGCAAAAACTAGAAATTACGGTTTCATGCCCAAAACTAAAAAATTGAGTTTTCCAGCCAAAACCTGAAAATCATATTTTCCCACAACAACTGAAAATTGTATTTTCCACCAAAGCTGTAAAATCATGTTTTCCAGCCAAAACCCTAAAAATACGTTTTCCCACCAAAACCTTAAAATTATTTTTTGTGCCGAAACGTAAAATCATGTTTTTCCGCCAAAACCTTAATATCATGTTTTTTTTCCAAAACCGCAAATTCTGTGTATTGCACCAAAATCACAAAATTATGTTTCTGGTCAATACCCGCAAATGACATTTTTTTTCCAAAAACAAATGAAAAATTAATGATATATATATGTTCTTTTAGTCTTTTTAACTACTAGTTTTCAAACCATATTATAAAATCAAAAACGAACTACTTAGCATCTAGATGTTGTATATGAATGTAAATACTAACTATAAAAACAAACAATGTAATATCTAGTGTTGTATTCAGTCGCTACATCTAATTGCTGCATCAAATACAAAAATGAACATGGTTGAAGTATTCTTTGTTAATGGATATATGCACTCACCGAGTCAGCTATGGGAACACTGAGGAAATGATCAGCCCATTGAGAAGGTGGTAGTTTTGTAAAATCGAAGAAGGCTTCCTGATAAAGATTTCTTTGTGTTTCTATATTCATTGATGCGAGATAGAGAGAGAGAAAGAGAGATGTGGTGGTGGTTAACAGTTTACGAGATGGTAAGACATATATAAGCCAGAATGAGAGTTGAAGCCTTGAAGGCAATTTCTTTCCACTAAAGAATTATATATATGTTTTCCACTAAAGAATTATATTCATACTGAAACCAGAAATTACACAAGAACATACACAAAGCTGACAAGTTATAGAAGTTCCAATTTAAGTAATAGGCATGTCTATTATTTGGGTGGTGACAATAACAACAACTATACAGATTCATATAAATATATAGAATACATATCCTGGTCAATATAATTATGCATAAACATATATATTGATATGATGCTAATATATGCGAACCCACCCAAATTGGAAAAAAAATTCCTTTTTTTGTTTCTTAAATGCGTCATGTAATAGTACACCCAGTGTGTATATGTTTATCTAAAACTTGAATGCCTTAACTAGTGTACAAAAATCGTTATCGAGAAAAAGAAAACTAGTGTACAAAATATATTATATCGTAAATTGTGGTGGTTGAAGACTAGTTTCCATGTAACAAAGAAGGGTTCCATTAGAATACGATTTACACGCCATACCCATGTTCAGTTTTAAATTGATAATCATATATTGTTTTTTTCTCTGCTAAAATGTCCATCTCAACATATGGAATCCTACATGAAAAAATATTTTTAGTTTTTAATTAATTAGAAGTTTCTTATTTCCTGCTTTTTTTGTTGTTTAAGTCTTTTGTCATTTTATCAGTTAAGTCACAAACGAAAATTCACATAATGTTATAGATAATTACATTATGTGGATGAACATAAGAAGGAGTTTATTCCTTAGTATAAGTTTATTCCTTGGTATATTCTTTGGTATATTCTGATACCCGAATATTCCCTTTGTAACCCTTATATTAAGAGACTTCCCTATTCATGAAATAAACAATTCATTCACAACACGTTATCAGCACGACTTGCTCTGATAACCCATAAGCTAGAGAAAAAAAAACCATCGAAAGAAAAAAAAAACCCTAGTTACTGAACAAAATCAAACCCCGTAGGATACATAAACTGCTGCCGTTGATCTGCCGATATCTCTGATCTCTAATCTATTCGATGTCTCTGATCTATAACTATGCATTGGTCAAATACAACAGCTAAGTTTACATCATCATACTTTATTGTTTTTGTTCGGTTTGATTTCCTTTTGGCGTTATGTCTTTGGTTAACAATAACCAGTTGATCTGGTAAACAAGTATATTAAATCGATCTCTCCATAAGTTATATTCATTATATTTAGATCTGATTGGTCCATAGTATGTTATTTCATACGTTAAACTTATAGTATAGTTTTACATTAATATCATATAATTTGCAGCCTAGAGATATATGTCTTTGATTAATAATAAAATACTATATAGTATATATGAGATCGTATATGTTTAGTTCAGAAATTATTTGTATAGCACGTACATGTTTAGTATGGGAACTACATCATTGATAGTCTAGATTGTAAATCAAAATACATGTGTATGCCATTAGCAGACCATTAAAAAAAAACTGAATTTTAATAATTAAGAGTTAGAAAATTAATTCAGCTAAGTTTAATTTCATTGAAATAGATTGATGGTTGGATCGGTTTTGTTTGCTCAATTTTGGTCAAAGTTTACTGTTGTATTTATAATTATACTAATCAGTTGTAATTATACAGATTTCTAATATCTACAACTTAGGCAACTAAGATAAAGCACATGCTTCCTATTGTTATAATATGGTATTTGTGAGAATAATTATTTTAACTTGTTCATGTGTTCATTAGGTTTAGTTACCGAAAGCCGATTATCTTTTGGCAAATATAATAATTTGTTCTCTCGTTGTTATATCAATAGGTTTTCAAATACTTCAAAATGTTGACGTACAGTTTATCTGTTGTAATGTTTAAATTTGTGTCTCGTTAGAAACTATATAGAGCACGATAACTATATTGTTTACAACTTCTTTAATTATTTTTCATGTGTAGAACATTTTTGACCATAAGTGTGGCAGTTGAGAAGCATACATTGTTGCCGTGGCAGGTTTCCGATCACATCTGAACTTTCTCCTTGCCAAGATAAGTATCTTTCGTTATCATGTTTTATATATAAGATTAATTAAAATTTGATTAAATAAAGTTGACACAAGTGATATAAACTTCTTTATTAAACTGAATGATTGGTCAAATTTTGATATAGTCAAATATAATTATTACTATAATTAAGAGTATTTTTTTAATATAATAAGATGCTTATGATAATACATATTTGTATATAATTTTGAAATCGTTTTATTATACCTAATTACCATTGAATATATATGGTTTTAAGTTTAAGTTTTAAATCTTGAAAGATCCACAAATCCTTTAAAGCAATATAAAATGAATCTTCGCATTTAAAAATTACATGAAATCTGTAAATAAATATATCCTATGCCTAAAAAAAAATATCTAAAAGTTAAAATTTTATTTAAACTAATGTTGTATTTTAGACATATTAAAATAATAAAATATAGATATGAAAAATATTTTGAACTTATATCATGTCTCATTTAGATCAAAACATGATAATGAGTTGATGAAAAAAAAGTTACTATGTCTCATTATACTCTTTTCTTTGATGTGAAGAAGAAGATGAGAAATAAAGATGGTAATAAACAAGAGATATATCATCTAAAGATGAAATAAAACTAGTGTAAGTATAATATGTGGCAAAATCAAGATTATTGGAAGTTCTAGAGGAGCATATACATGTTTGCTTATGGGAACGCAACTTGAAATCATTAATACATTTTAATTCCCAAGTCTTAAAGGTCTAAAGAATCTAAGATATAACACATGACATTAAGTTAAGTATGTTGTTGATTCTAAAGTGGGATTCAATTCAAGATATATGAACTTGGAGTGTCATTATCTCGAGGGGGAGAGTTAGAGAATCCCACATCCCTAGTAAGTGGAAATTCCAGAAGTGTTTTCACACTAGAAATAGACTTAGAAAGTCATTTATAAATAAAACTAAGCGATTTAGAATCTATTAATGTTGAGACAATAAGTAAAGAGAAATGTTGAATACCTTCAATCGGAAGTATTACCAAGACACTATTGTATTGTACTACACAATGATTAAAATGAAGATAAATGTAATAGTAAACTAGAAGCTTACCTAATTGATGGCCACGGCCAAGCTTGCTTGACATTGCCCATGGGGACGCATTTAGAAATGCCTAATGCGCTATACTCACCCAGTTCCAATAGGAACCTATTAAGTTTCAAGGATATAAGATTGAATGGTTTCCACCTTGAAACAATGGAAAAAGATAACAAAGAGTTCCTCAATATCTTTGTATTCGACCATGGCAATAGAAAGGTCGTAGAGACCATTCTTGGACTCTCCACTGGTCTATACCGCACAGAGATCAGTGTAACAGAGGCTAATGCCTGCGAAAATTTCACTATGTGGCATAACCGGCTTGGCCATCCCGGTACAAGTATGATGCGAAAATTAATTATGAATACTAAAGGGCACACCTTAAAAGAAAAGAGAGTTATCCCAAAAGATCTCACATGTGTAGCATGTACACAAGGGAAACTCATTACTAGACCCTCACCAGTCAAAGTCACTAAGGAAATTATAAATTTTCTGGAAAGGATTCAGGGAGACATATGTGGACCAGTACACCCACCTTGTAGGACATTCAGATATTTTATGGTCCTTATTGATGCATCGACCAGATGGTCGCATGTCTGCCTACTATCCACACGAAACCAGGCTTTTGCACGCCTGCTGGCTTAGATAATACGCATAAGAGCACACTTTCCAGATTTTCCTTTAAAGACTATACGTCTTGACAATGCTAGTGAGTTCACATCCCAAGCGTTTAATGATTATTGTATGTCCATGGGAGTAAGTGTGGAACACTCCGTGGCACATGTACATACACAAAACGGACTAGCTGAGTCCTTTATTAAACGCATACAGCTGATAGCTAGACCATTGCTTATGAGGTCTAAACTCCTTGTATCAGCATGGGGACATGCCGTTTTACATGCAACTGAACTGATTCGCATCAGACCATCTAGTAAACACAAATATTCACCATCCCAATTGATAACGGGTCAAGAGCCAGACATATCCCATATTAAGACATTTGGGTGTGCCGTTTATGTTCCCATTGCACCACCACAAAGAACAAAAATGGGACCTCAGAGGAAGATGGGAATATATGTTGGATATGACTCCCCTTCGATAATTAAGTATCTTGAGCCTACTACGGGTGATCTATTTAAGGCCAGATACGCAGACTCACACTTTGATGAGTCCACATATCCGACCTTAGGGGGAGATGAAGATCCACAGCTGGTAAAAGAAATTAAAGAGATAGAATGGTTGAGACCATCGACACACTGGCAAGATCCTCGAACAAAAGAGTGTGACACTGAAGTTCAAAAGATTATTCATTTACAACAGCTAGCTAATCAATTGCCAGATTCATTTGTTGACCCAAAGAAAGTGACTAAGTCATACATACCAGCTTGTAATGCACCAGTGAGAATAGAAGTCCAAGATGGACCGAGTCAAGTTGCTACAGAGTCTAAACAACGTTTGAAACGTGGTAGACCAATTGGTTCCAAAGATAAGATCCCTCGGAAATCAAAGAAAGGTGCAGTAGACAAAGTCGGATCCGAGGGCAATGTGGAAACCATCCATGACATGGAAAACATCGACCATGATGTACCAAATGATGAGGTTCGGGACGCTGAATCTCAAGGTACACAAGATCCTGACAATAATGAGATCTCAATAAATTTTGTCATGTCTGGAATACAATGGAACCGAAAAGAAATCGACGTCGATGATATATTTGCGTATAATGTAGCACTTGAACTCATGGATAACAATGAGGATCATGAACCCACGTCCATATTTGAATGCATGCAAAGATCAGATTGGAATAAATGGAAAGAAGCTATAAACGTGGAGTTAAACTCTTTAAGGAAGAGAGGCGTATTTGGCCCTATCATTGTGACACCAAGTGATGTCAAACCAGTGGAATACAAATGAGTCTTTGTGAGAAAAAGAAATGAGAAAGGAGAAATTATGAGATACAAAGCACGGCTCGTTGCACAAGGATTCTCACAGAGACCGGGGATAGATTATGAGGAAACATATTCCCCTGTGGTGGATGCTACTACTTTTAGATATCTAATCAGTCTGGCTATAAGAGAAAACTTAGATATGCGCCTAATGGATGTAGTAACAGCATACTTATATGGTCCACTGGATAATGAGATTTATATGAAACTTCCAGAGGGTATTGAGCTCAAAGGAAAGAAAGGTTCTCGAGAACAGCATTGTATTAAGCTGAACAAATCCTTATATGGATTGAAACAATCAGGTCGAATGTGGTATAATAGACTAAGTGAGTACTTAGTGAAAGAGGGCTATAAAAATGATCCAATCAGTCCATGTATATTTATAAAGAAATTCGACAGCAAGGGCTTTGTTATCATAGCTGTCTACGTGGATGACCTGAATATAATTGGAACCCCTGGAGAGATTTCCCAAACAGTTGAAATTCTCAAGAAAGAATTTGAGATGAAAGACTTAGGAAAGACAAAATTCTGTTTGGGGTTACAACTTGAGTATATCAATAATGGAATCCTTGTGCACCAAAAGGCATACACAGAAAAGATACTCAAGAAGTTCAATATGGACCAGTCTCACTCATTACCTAGCCCTATGATTGTGAGAAGCCTAAGTCCGGATACAGATCCGTTTGGTCCAAAGAAGGAGGACGAAGATGTCCTTAGTCCCGAGGTGCCTTATCTCAGTGCCATTGGAGCTCTGATGTATCTGACTAGCCACACTAGGCCAGATATATCTTTCGCCGTGAATCTCCTATCAAGATTTAGTTCTTGTCCAACACGAAGGCACTGGAATGGGATTAAACACATATTTCGTTACCTGCAAGGAACGAAGGATCTTGGATTGTTTTATACTAACCAATCCAAAGAAAGTTTAGTTGGCTTTGCTGATGCAGGTTATCTATCAGATCCACATGTTGGAAGATCTCAGACAGGATATGTCTTTACCCATGGTGGGACTGCGATCTCTTGGAGGTCTGTGAAGCAATCCATTGCAGCAACTTCGTCCAACCATGCTGAGATTCTAGCCATACACGAAGCCAGCAGAGAGCTCGTGTGGTTGAGATCTATGACTCAACACATTGGCATGGATAGTGGTCTGATTACAGGAGCATTGGCGCCGACTATCATGTATGAGGATAATACAGCTTGCATAGCTCAGCTCAAGGAAGGATACATCAAAGGAGACAGAATCAAGCACATCCTGCCCAAGTTCTTTCATACCCACGAGCTACAAAAGGCAGGGGAGGTCCTAGTTGTCCCAGTCCGTTCCAGCGAGAACTCAGCTGATCTATTTACCAAGTCATTGCCTACAGCGACCTTCAAGAAGCTCATCAAGATGATAGGCATGCGCAGGCTGCAGGAACTTCAAGGAGTTCCAAATCAGGGGGAGTAGTTGTGTGTTGTACTCTTTTTCCTTATCTATGGTTTCCTTTTCCCATCCTGGGTTTTGGTTTTCCTAGAAAGGTTTTAATGAGGCAACATTAAGCACACTACGAGCTCTATAGATATGTCATCCAAGGGGGAGTGTTGTAGATAATTACATTATGTGGATGAACATAAGAAGGGGTTTATTCCTTAGTATAAGTTTATTCCTTGGTATATTCTTTGGTATATTCTGATACCCGAATATTCCCTTTGTAACCCTTATATAAGGACTTCCCTATTCATGAAATAAACAATTCATTCACAACACATAATCTATTAAATTTTTTATTTTGATCATTTACAAGCCCATACCCACGTTCAATTTTAAATGATAATTATACATTATATTTTCTCTTCCAAAGATGTCCATCTCAACATATGTGAATCCTACATGAAAAAATGTTTTAGTTTTTAATTAATTAGAAGTTTCTTATTTCATGATTTTTTTTTGTTTAATATTTTTTGTCATCTAATCAGTTAAGTCACAAACAAAATTCACAGAGTCCATTAAATTTTTTATTTTGGTCATTCAATACACAAAAGATAAGCATAAAATCAATTGCAACATGTGTATTCCACTCCTCCTGAATCAAGATTTGCCATATAGCAACATTTCCACCTCATAAGAGAAGACGTTGAATCACCACTTTACCGCCTGAAACTCTTCATGAGCTCTGTCTGCAGAAACTTAATCATCTGGCTTTTCGTTCAAAGGCACTAAGCTTCTTCATCGAAATTGCTCGGAACGTCTTTTTTCTGGTTTCTAGAATCAAGGATTGGATTCATGTAAACCCAACGAAAGCAAAGAAAACGCAGAACATTGACGCATAACACTCTTTAGAGTACCATCATAACACGACCAGCAAATCCAAATCTTCGTGCATGCTCGCAACGATCTGAAATCACTTGATGAACATATCAAGAAGAAATTTTCTCTAATCTGTTTACGTAACGAAAGGAAAGGATTACTCATCTATAAAAGTCGATCAAGTATAACCGCTGAAAAACAAAGATTCAAACAATTTCCGATATAAAGTGTGTTCCAGAACAGATCGAAAAGTAAGATTAAGCAAGCAAAAGATGAAAAAGGATTTTAATTTATAAAACAAGATATCCAAAGAAGTCGGAATATGAATCAAACAAAACAAAGATTAATTTTTTACAAACAATGAGCTGACAAAGATGGAGGATGATCCGACTATAGGACATAAACCACATAAAACAAAACTAAACCGGTGACTAACGGCGGATAAAACCACCGGTCACCAGAAACTTAAAACAAGCTTGAGGAAACTTTAGAGAGAAGTTGGAGATTTTATAGAAAGAATGTTTTTATTTATTTAGTCCAATATGGAAAACCCAATAAATGGTCCAAATAAGCAGTCTCCGAAAATATATAGCATGATATGGAAAACCTAATAATGACCCATCAAACACAGACACATCTAAAAAAATCATAAACATCTCCTAAGCTACACTCACGCGACAAGATCACCACCAACTATTCACTTACATCCTATTCAGAATTGGGCTTATAGGCCCAACAACAATTCATCCGTACAATTTAAAAAAATAAATACTTGAAAACATTTTTGGCCTGTCAAGGCTCAAACACTTGAACTATCAGTTAACATTTTATATACGCGATACAACTAGTTATGAGGATGATTGGTAACTACTGTAGATGTTGTTCAAAGCAATAGTTATGTCCACGACCCTAAACCTACAGAAATCATGCTTTATCAACTTTTATAAGGGCTTTAATCAATTTCTTAAAAAAGTTATAGCCCAATATGGTAAACCTAATAAATGAGCCAAATAAGCAGTCTTCGAAAATATGTAGCATGATATGAAAAACCTAATAATTCCCCATCAAACACATACAAATCAAGAAAAATTATAAACCTCTCCCGAACTACACTTACGCGGCAAGATCACCACCAAAACATTTTTAGGCCCGTTAAGGCCCAAACACTTGAACTATCAGTTAACAATTTACATACGGCAATTATGCTTGGTAACTACTGTAGATGCTGTTCAAAGAACTTATTATGTCTACAACCCTAAACATACGACAATTATGATTTATCAAGTTTATAAGCTCACAACCATTTAAAAAAACTCTACGTGTGAGTGTGAATGTAGAAAAACAAAATCCTAGAGAAAATTTTATATGCTTTCTAAAACTTTATTCAAAAGCCACATTAAAACAATTCAAAACTTCAATTCTAGAACAAAAATCTTAAAGTTATTGTCATTACCAATCAAAACCTATAATGGCAACAAAAAACACAATATGTTCCAAGGTAGGGACAATGAACATTTCGGACAAACAAATAAGAGACTAAATAAAACCCCACCATGTAAGCTACTCTCCCTACACAAAAAGATCAAAAACAACAACCGAAAGAAAGCAAATACATTTAATCATCACACCTCAACCCTATTACTATACAAATCTCCGAAATTCAATGACACCAATAAAATACAACCTTTACAAACAGACATTACCTGCAGAAATTAAGGAGCAAGAACAACGCCAACGCTTGCGCGGAGGCCAAACGTAGTATACTGAAACAAGATGTAACAATAAAGTGTGCAAATGCCATTTGTTGAAAAGCAATAAAATGTGGCAAACTTATGAAAATTAATGATAAAACGGAAATTTAAATACTGAACTAACTCAATTTGCCAAAAAAATCAATTCTTTATTAATCTAAAAATAACAAACTTACATTGACTGGACCATGTTAAGTATACTTTTAATTTTAATCAACATAATTTGACGTTAATCAGCTGTTTACTACTCATGTCAATTTCATTTTAAAATTAAAATCCCATAACTCAAATTCCCAAATCGAAAATAGAAGAACCCTAAATTTATAATCAGTTTCTCAACTCTCTATTCGCATCAAAACCTAAAATCGATTTCATCTTCTCTCCTCTCTTCAAATTGACTCAAATTCTCTCTTAAAATCGATCACATAGACTTTCCAGGTTGGTTACTGAAAGCGATGAGTACCAGTCAGTTTAAAAAAACACGATTTCGGAAAACGAGTTTTCCCTTCAAATTATATTTGTGAGAGTGATGTTTGTATATTGACATCAAAGACACAAGAGAATCCTAGGCGTCTTTTCTACCTGTGCAAAACTATGAAAGATATAAGTTCAATTTGGTGAATTTTACAACATTGTTTGATTGTTATTCAACAATAGTATTTTTGTTTGATAGAAACAATTATTTAAATGGGTAAAAGATCCACTGCTTAAAGAGATAAAAGATACAATTACAAAGCTTGAAAACATTGAGAAAGAAGTGTACAACTTGAAATCTGAGGTTGAAAGCTTGAAGGAGGTGCTTCGAGAGCTAAAAGAAGAGGTTATTTGGAGCAAGATTCAGATGAAAAAGTGAAAATATGTTGTGAATTTGTGTAATTGATGTTTGTTGTATTGGATAGTGGACTATCTCTTCTATTTACCGCACTTAGCTGAGACCTTATTTGTTGTTTCTTTGTGTTGTTGTGTTGGTTATGTTATTGTCTATATATATTTTGGTTAATCTTGTTGTCTACATATTCTATTAACAACCAAAAACCATTCTTAAAGCACAGCATCAAGTTTAAAAACAACAAAAAATTATCCAAAACACTTAAAGCACACAACATCTACTATATTAAAACATAGTCCTATTTGGATATTATCATGAGATATTTCTTTTTGGACCTATTGAACATGTTGTGACTTATCTATTAATTAGTCATCCTATTATTCTATATCTTATTAACTAACCTTCTTATTATTTCTACATATCTATAAAATAACTTTTATTAAATATATATTTTATCTCAACACATTATTTAGTCATAAATCTAAACCATATATAAATAAATATCGTTTGATTTTTATAGATACGATCATTGAATTTTGTCCTCAACAGTAGACCAAAATATGTGATTTATTAACACTAGAGTTCATCGTGCTCTATAGTTTTTGACCTAGCATATGTGAATAATAAAACATGTTATATTAGAGTTCAAATATACATTATGATATTATCTTATACTTTGTACATTATGATGACTTATAAAATATGTTTTATCCTAGAATGATTCACATATACATTATGTTAATTTCTTACTGAATTCTACCACTTACACGTGCTCATAACCACTTGAAACGTGCTGATTCAACAAATCACACATGAATCAATGTTTACTATTCAGAGTTAGGTTACATGGTTATCATCTAATATACTTTAAACATGTTTCATAAAAGTATAGATAAGAGGAATAAGATATTCTTTTGAGTGGGTAATTACGATTGTATACTATTTTTTGTAACAATATATATACGAATATCTAATAATCAAAAACCGTATTCAAACAAGATAGTTATTATGATTATAAATAAAAATGTAAACAAATTTCTCAGTGGTTGATAAATAGAACAAAAAATATTGCATTTATTTTCGAGAGATCCAAATATTTTTACATCCTCAACCAATAAAATCTCAGATAATTTCGTGTCCGTCATATTGTTTGTGTAAAGAATATTAGCGCAGTTGCGACCAAATTAAATAGTTGTTAATATATTATATACCCTATAATAATTTCTTATATCCCAAATCCTTAGAAATAAATACAAAACAATATCGTATAACTATATAAATATATGTCAAGATAGGTGTAACAAAATATTTATTATGCTTATAGATATAAAAATGAAAACAAATGGTAAGGAAATTCAAATAATTTTAGTTTTACAAACAGTAGCATTTCCATCTTTATATGGACAATCAAATCGGTGATTATACAATAAATTCATTAGTTGTAAATTAAGTGGAATTTTTTTTTCACCTAAGCCCAATGGGATTAAATTCATATATTATAGGTATAATTCAGTTTTTAATATTATTGATATAATATTAGATTTTAAGGTCATTATAGTATTGATTCGTACTAGAAACATTTATTAGTCTACACAATTGTTATTATAATTTTATTCAGACCTTACTTAAGTATACTTTATTTGTTTTATTTTAATTGTTTCTTAAAATTTATGCACACAGATTAAAAATATATTTAATTTTATATATTTATAAATAAGAATATCATTATATTAATACTTAACCATATTTAAACTAATATAAATAAACTAACAAATAAAGTTCATATATTTTGTAATTTTATAACGACACTTATTTTTGTAACAAGTTTTTTATTCTACAACGAAACTTTAATAGGAAACGGAAGGAATAATATTTTACATTTGAAAATTTAATTATATTAAGATCTAAAACACCGAAACATGACTCCCGCTTCATATTATATATGTAAACTATTGTAATAAAATATATCAAAATACAAAATTTTGACTTTGAAAATAGAGCAACTCAAATGTTATAGTTCAAATGCGCCAAACTGATGTAACCGTTTGTTGGATGATGGAATTTGAGCCAAGTAAGGCCATCCCTCACTTTAAATATATATAGAATGCGATTACATAAATTTTCACTTAAAATTACTTGAGGTTTGAAAGCTCGGTTGAAAATTTAGGCACATAGAGATACAAAATTAGTAGATGTTTTTAATTTGGTATATGACTTTGAGATATACTGATTCTCTAAACATATTTAAAATGTAAATATATTGAGTAATACACAATAAAATTTAAAAAAAATGTAACCAAAAATATAACTACCCAAAACAGAATCAATATTGAAAATCTCATATCCTTATTCAGAACTACGCTCTCAACTGAATTTGAAATTATATTGGGTTCTTATTTGAACCAAACCAAAATAACTAAATTCAAACCAAAACCAAATTCATAAATAATAGATGGTAACTATATTTTTGAACTGAAAACCAAAAACTACACCCGAACCAAAACCAAATTGAAACCATAAAATACAATTTTGAAACAAACCGAACCGAACAAAACTCTTATACCTAAACATATTAGTGAACAAATATACATATTAATAAACTTGCCAACAAAAAATAATTTCGCGCTTTCAAAGAGCGGGTACTATCCTAGTTAAGGTTTAAGAACAACAAAGCATCATCCAAAACACTAAAAGTACACAAGACATCAATGTTTTAAAAATAGACATGACATCAAAAGCAATGACACAACAGAAGTAAACGCACACGACATCAAGGTTCACTATCCAAGCTATGATCCTCCTTGTGAACCAAGCTGTGATCCTCTTTGTGAGCCAAGTTGTGACCCTCTTTCCTATGAACACAGATCATATCAATATGATATAAAAGTGAAGACCTGAAAGGAAAACAAAAGCATACATGATTCTTCCTTGGAAGACCCCTTGGTCATTTAGGCTCGGAGTTTGACCCTCTGTTTTGAACAGCCAAATTTGTTAAGCCCTTCTTCTCTATAGTTGGAGTATGTAATAATGCGTTTATCACGACTTAGCTTAGTTTACTTGATGAGTGTGAAGAATCTCCATTGGTGATTTTCTTCCTATCATAAGTACTTGGCCTTCCTCGATTACCTAACCTATTTGGTGGAGACAAGACAGGTAGCCTGGTTCAGCATATGCCACAACTTCATTCTTTTAACATGCCCTAATATTATGCTAATAAGTCTTTCTCCATCCTATAGTAGTGAGTAATCTGAAACATAGTCATCTAGTTTCTAATTATTTGCCGGTGATCACACAAGCATCATGATTACAAGGAGTTCCCACTTAGTTGCCACATCCCACATCCACAAGTTTTCCGACCCAGATCAACACTATACGAGCAGCCATGATAGTCGATTTCGAAGACTTTACCCATAGCTTATATATCTAATACAATCCCGAGCCTTAGCTATGCAGTTTATATTGCAACATGTGCCCTCTTTGTGAATATAGTCTTCAACCTATTAGAGATTATAGACCACTTTGATGTGCGGACCATGCATTGTCATTTAATCTCCCCTAACATGTCAAGAAGTGGTCTTCTCCTAGCCTCACAAATTGTTTTGATTGAAAGCTTCAATTAGGTTGTTAAGATTATCATTGCCAACATGAAAACAAACTTAAAAGAAAGCCGCAACAAGTGTGAGAATTGGGTTACTTGAAGTGTTTGGTGCTCCACTAGCTTGTAAGCTCTTTAGCTCATTCACCTGCTCACGAAAATCTCCTAAAGTGTAACTTCAGGCTATTATTCCAGAAATGATTTATCTAGATTGCGGGTCATGATTGTCTCTCATCCAATTTCCAAGAATGTGACTCACACAAATTCTGATGTTCTGCATTAGGGAGCTCTAGATGAACAACTTACAACAAACCCTTCAAAAATCACATAAAATAATTGTTATGTCGCCTTTAAACAATCTTAAAACAAGTCATGAAGGTGTATCCATATCTTTTGCCTGTCCGATATGATTGTGAAGTTTCTCCCATCACCAAAATTTCGAAATCCATCATTAGATGTTTGACAACCATGTCAAATTAATATCATTTTCGATTTCCATTACATCCCAAGAAATTGGCACAATTTGGCATATGTATTAGATCTTCTATCTGACATATGGAAGTTTGCTTTAACACCTTGTTAAAATGCCTATAGAAGAGACTTACATGATGAATCTGAGGAAGAACCAACTCAATATATAAAAAACTAAAAAAATGGTGGGTAAATTGATTTATTTTTACCATCAGACCAAATTATTACATTGTAGTTAACCAACTTTTTTTGAAAAACAATAGATAATACCATTAGCAAAAGAAATCTTTAGTACTAAAATGTATAAGAAGGATCGATTTATACTCAAAGATTAGATAGTTTGGAGAGATTATAGAGATTTAGGGATTAAGATTTGGAGAGAATAAGAGAAGATGGAGAGAATAGACTCCATTGCTTTTCATTAATCATAAGACAATACAATAAATAGGGAGAGGTTTACAAGGTTTTTCAAAATAGAGAGGATTGGACTAATCATGTGAAGCCAAGCGGGGGAGGACGGTTGAAATGAATGGACCAGAGACAATACACGCTTGATGCCAATGGCATCTTGGACCAGATGCTCTTGCCTTTTTGAGATTGCACCAGGTTGTAGACGCACCCATTTCCTTATCCACAAATGGTCATGGTCCGAGACCATAGCTTCTCCTTCCATCAGTAGCTCTCGGACCAAGCCTTCTTCTTTCACCAAATGCCTTCTTCCTTTAGTCTTTACTTCGTCCATTCTCTTACCATGGGTAACAAAAGTGTACGGACTAAGTCATGTCTGTACACTTTGCCCTTATTTTTACACATCCCAAAATTTGCTCAAAGGTGAAATGGGAAAGTGTTTGTGGTCGAGTGGTCCGTATGGTCGGCTGTACAAGTACGTACGGCCTGTACCGTCCGTACACTCGCCCTATTTTTTGCACCACTTTCTTGCCTCTCTTCTCTATAAAAACACTCTTAAACCTCCTCTTCTTCTATTCCTCAACTCAACACTCCCCCTCAAACTTGACCAAGTGGACCGATCAATCTTGGAAACCATGAGATCTTCCTTATTAAAAACCTCACCAAGCAAAACCCATTTGGGACAAAAAACTTGATGAGAAAGAAAAGGAAAGACCCTATGGTTAAGGGGACTAGCTGGTGGGTGAAAGATCAATGGCCCTAACCGAGAGTGGATTGATTCAATAGGTCTTATGTCTGGCTGCTTTGGTGAACACATCTGCAAGTTGGTCTTCACTTCTGTGTAGCATGGACGAATCACCCCTAGTACCATCATCTGTCTCACTTTGTGGCAGTCAACTTCAGGGTGCTTGGTCCTTTCATGGAAGACTGATTTAGAAGCAATGTGAATGGAAACTTGATTTTCACAATGCATGGTAATAGGAGATGATGCTTCAATAACCAAATGCTTCAAATGCCTTTGATCCATTACTAGCTCGTTGATCAGCTTTAGCATGGCTCTTTATTCAGCTTCAGGCACTCGAACATGACACCACCTTCTGCTTCTTGCTCTTCCAAGTAACCAGATTGCCTCCTATGAATGTGCAATAACCAGTTGATCTTTTATTAACTAAATCTCCTGCCCAATCAACATCACAATACCCAACCACTTCTGTACTTCCATTGCATCCCAACCATACTCTTTGACCTTGCGAGCCATTTACGATACCTTATTATCATCTCAACCATGCTCCAATGATATACCTTGGAGCTGCATGTGTTGGCTCACCCATTCACAAAAAAATAATATCAGGCCTAGTAATGGTTAACTAGATGAGCTTACCAACCATCCTCCTATGAGTTTGGCATCTTCAAATGAGTTGCATGTTTTTCATTCCCCCTGAAGTAAGGACTTTGTATCCATCTTCAAAAGGGTTTTGGCAATTGATCCTCCAAGCTTACATGCATCTTTGATGAAGGTGTTTATATTTCCTTTGAGACCTGAACAAACCCTTCCTTGCATCTCACAAAAACTGAATTCCAAGGAAATATTTTATTTTCTCCTAAATCTTTTAATTTCAAACACTTAATTTAAGAAAAGAGGTCTTTGGTGGGCTTGGATACCGACCTTTTTGCAAACTGTTCATGTTTGATTTGTTTGATATTTTTAAAATTTTTCC